>DWHU01001609.1:0-11921 GCA_018247975.1 Parides photinus | reverse complement strand
CCACAACCGACGAGCTTGTATGAAAAGAGTCATGAGAGTTGAAGAAGCGAAAGATGTATGCCTGGATCGTAGCAAGTAGAAAGAATTAGTCTCTGCCTACCCCTTTGGGAAAGAGGCGTGACTGTATGTATGTATTAGACATCTGTTTAAAATTTTAGATATTTCCATTCAGTTTCAAACTGCATGTACTTATCGCGACAAGGACCTAGTAACTGTTCCACACTTAAACCAGGGTTGAAATAAATAAAACAATATTATCATAATAATCCACTTAAAAATAATTGCTTGCATCGCATACATAGATATAACGCAGTGATTAGTAACAAAATATATATGATTATTAAGCTAGGGTTTATCAAACGTTGATAAACAAAATCGTTTGTCTATACAGTTACGAGTAACAGTCTCGACATATCCACGACGTAATATCGTAGTGTCAATACGCAATAGAAATGAAATATTAAACATGTCGGCGAAACAGGAAAATCGCAACGATGATCGAAATGAAGAGGAATTTACAGAGAAAGATCCACTTAAAGAGAAAGCACAGGATATAGTAAAGAATGAAAAGAGAACGGGTAAAGAGAGCGTGATATACGTTATAAGTAATATAACGGTGGAACCGACGATGTTCTTTTTCGTGCTGTCGACGATTTTGACGATTTTGACATCGCAGAACTTGAGCCTGGAGAAGGCGTGTCGTGTGAATTTGAACATGACGAGTGAGATTTGTGATTCCCTTCGCGCGCAGAACGTAGATACCCAGAACGAATTCGAGAGGGAGACGCAGAAGCTGGTCACATCCGCTATGGCGTGGAAGACGTACCTGACTGCTACGGTGCCTTGCGTCCTGGCCCTCTTCGTAGGATCGTGGTCTGATCGGACTGGACGGAGAAAGATATTCATTGTAATCTCCATCATTGGACAAATACTTTTATGTATTAACGGGGTGCTCAACACGTACTTCTTCTACCAGCTCCGTTTAGAGCATTTCGTGTTAACTGAAGGCATCCTCGAAGGTCTGAGCGGCAGCTGGTGTATTTTATTCCTCACTACGTTCTCGTATATAAGCGCGATCACTAACAACGACAACCGAACCTTTCGTATGGGAATGATAAATTTCAGTATGACCGTTGGACTCCCGATCGGGATGAGCATAAGTGGGATACTTCTGAAGAAGTTCGGGTTCTACGGATGTTACGGTCTAGCTTGCACTCTTCACTTGATCAATTTGCTATACAACGTGTTAATTTTGAAGGATACCACTTATACCAGGGACCAGACTCAGGTAATTTATGCAAACATCAATATTACAAATCGTGAATTTTTTGCTTTTACAGCTTTGACTGAATCGAAAAGTGGAAGTATTTACAAGTAGATTGGTAATAAGTAACTTTTTTTTGTCCTTCCCATTTTTCCCAAGTAATTTCTTGGGTTTGGGGCAGTATGTTAGTCTCCATCTGTGCTAAACACAATGCTAGTGTTATTGGCAATGGTTTTTTTCTAACCGGCCGCCTGACGTTAACCCTCCTTGGGAATGCCAGTGATATTTAATTTCTTAAACCGCACGTAACTAGAAAAGTCATTGGTGCGCGCCTGGATACGAACCCACAACCCCCCATTGGGAGGCCGAGGTCCGTAACGACTAGACTATTACGGCTTTTTGGTAATAAGCTTAAAAGCTTTAAATGGTTGCATGTATTTTAACTTTAAATATATTTTATTTCTCATAAGCGATTTGTAGCTTTTAGAGAAATAATAAAGTCTTCAAACTTCAACCTAAACAAACCTGTATTATACATGTAAATCACTTGCGTATGTTTGTATATAGAGTGTTAAAATTATATTTTATACTGACTTTGTGAAAAAAATCATTGGGGTTCCAAAAAAACAATTGGAATTAAATCATACACTACAGCAATTAAAATCTAATGTTAATATCCAAAATTAGTTGCGTAGTTATAAATTAGACTTATATACGTTGTACCATAAATTCTCCATTTTAATCTAACACTTAAGCTTCAAAGCGGTTTTAGTAAATAATGCGAATCATTATGACGGCTACATGCAGGATAATAAATAAAAAAAAACCCGATGGAATACCTTGAAGTGAGATTAGACTAATCCAACTTTTACAATCAATTTACGATGCTTAAACATTCTTATCTTGCGTCCCAGTTCTATTTAATTATAACAATAATATTTGTGCATAGATTATTAAGTTAGCAGTCGTGTAATAACTTAAACTATACCCACATACGTATATACGTACAGAAGTGCTACTTCTCTACGTCTATTTACAGTACCATGTACACATCGTACGATTTATGAATACAAATATTACTAAGTCCCGATTTAAATCATGTTGCAGCTAAAAAATCTAATTTCGTTGAAGATTATTTCTATTTACATGAGAAATGTAGTGTTGTGTAAAAATCCTAACGCTTAGTTTTGAGTTGAGTTATTACAAACAACCTGCTTGTTTCGTCAAATACGAAACCATAGGGAAGGTTTGTAAAATTACATTATTTAATATTCCCTCCCTCTAACCCCTCTCTTCTCTTCTCTCTCTCCCTTTTTTCCAATTAACTAGATGTAAGTTAGAAGAAGTTAGATTTCTCATTGATTATCATCGACCGCTTAAGATCAGTAAAGATTGAACCCGCGCCTTCACGAGTCTAAGCCTTTAAACTAAGTTAACCTGTCTACTTTATTATATCTTACAATTAAACAGATTTAAGTAGGCGTTAATTAAGTTTCTTTATTCTAGATAAAGGGCAGAGGTTTTGTTTACTTCTGCCGAACATTCTTCGACCTTACAAACTTGAAGGAAACGCTGACCACTGTTTGGAAGCAGAATTCCGATAATAGAAGAGCGCGTCTTATTATACTTTTGCTAGTTGTAGCGATACTGTTCGGACCAATGTATGGTAAGACTATAATAATACTATAAAATACAAACTATACAATTCACCAAATCTACAACCACAAGCAGGTAGTAGGTAATCTCTGTTGGCGTCCGTCTAGGTACCAACGTAACTCATTTTTCCTTTGACAAACAGTATTGTGCAAACATGACTACGCTATGTTTTGAGGGCGTTATAGCTAATAGAATTACTGAAGCTACAAGACTTAACATTTATTTCATCTTAAATCTAATTACCATAGTAATTTCAATAGCTACAACGCTAACCTTCACACTAAACTATTTGGCGACAGTATAGTAGCTGGTAGTGCCTGTGTAGTCGGTCTTCGACAGAAACCTTCGATCAAATTATTAAAAAAATACCTAATTCTACATTACTTTACCTATTATCAAGTTATAAAGTTACAGACAGACATGTATTAGCACTTAAATAATATTGAAGCAGACTGAGATACAAGAAACTTGAAACATTTTAAAGGGAGCTCAAAAATTCTATGTGCATAGTGTTAAAAACGTCAAAAGTGTTTCCTTTATAGAGAGATTATATTTAAGATCAATCTCAGAAACGTATCATTTAGATATATTTTTTGTTTTAGGTGAAATATCTATATTATACATATCAACTAGATACAGATTTAATTGGGACGAAGTGAAGTTCAGCATTTTCCAAACTTACAATTTCATTGTTCACACTGTGGGTGAGTTACTATTTGATATTCTTTATACTTGCATTAATAAGCTGCGATGGCTTAGTTTGTAATGTGCTAATTGTCTCATAGAGGACTGGGTTCTATTCCAACTAAACTTCAGCTTGTGGTGAAGGAAAACATTGAGAGTAGACAAACGTCTTTTGTATACTACATCTATCAACTCACTCTTGGCAAGCAAAGTGGATAAAAGACTACAACTTTGTCATTGTGAGCGAAGGCCTGAGTCCTAGCAGTGAGAATATTAAATGAGCTATTTATTATTATCTACACTTATATCTCATCTTACTAACTTATGTCACAGTATCAAAAAAAACATCATAACTAACTTCTATTTAGAGGATGTCACAACGATTATCGGACCCTAGCTGTTCACTTACAACGGTTTCCTGTAACATTCATCAGATTCCTCCACCTTGGGCTTAACACATAACCATAATAACGTGATCGTTCTTTGCGCCAGGAACAATGTTCTCGCTGATAGTGTTCAGTAAGTATCTGGGCTGGCACGATGCGACCCTCGGAATCATTTCGACGGTGAGCAAAATCATGGGCTCCTTCATATATTGTTTTGCCGTCAGCGAGAAGTTATTCTTCTTTGGTATGTACTGACTTAAATTTTAAATTATCAATTCTTTAACTTTCCAAAACCGATAGTCTTAATGATATTACATTGCTTTCGAATCCTAGGCATGGTCGAAAGATTCCATCAGTGAATAGTTTCTCGAGTTTTTCAAAGTAATTAAAATAAAACTATTATTGGCTTAAAGCTATATTCAAAATATCACTTGAATACCAGTGCATTGTAAAAGTCGACTAAAGACAGATTTTTATAAGAAATTGTAGCTATTTTTCTTGTAACTTTGACAAGCAATTCTTTTTTGCTTCAAAATTTTTTTAGCTCTGGATATAGTACATTCAAGACTATAAAAAGTCAAAATTATAGGTATATAGTAGTAAAAAGGATTAAATACCAATTTTTCTCAGTTTATCTTCCCTTTCAGGACCATTGGTTGAAATTTTAAACGGCACAGCATTCCTGGCGCTGAGATCGATCCTTTCTAAAATAGTCGCCGAAGATGAATTTGGTAAGTGGGGCTGCTTTAATATAGTGTTGGAGACTAGCTGATGATGCTCTGATATCTAAGCTTCTTACTATATAAGTCGTACGCATTATCAAAAAAGATTATAGATAAAAAACTACATACGTATTACGGTTATAATTTTAGATTTTGTCTCCATATGAATTACATTAAGAAATGAAATTAAATTTAAGATATAACTTATCATCGAAATGAGTAAAGTTGCATATCCCAGAATATACATGAACCCTGAACTTGCTCAGCAAAGTTGTCTTAGAACTTTACGGTCGTGATATATGAAACGCTACATATACAAACTGATACTTAGCGAGCATAGTTTGATTGTGGGATATCTACTACATCTATATATATGTAATATAATGCACTCGTGAACGTCAACTACATGATTTAATGTTATCTATTCTTGCAGGTAAAGTTAACTCGTTATTCTCCTTAACCGAAAATCTGATGCCACTTATATATATTCCTCTGTATACTAAAACATACGCTGCCACCATGGAGGTGCTGCCAGGGGCTGTCTTTTTGATGGGGGCTACTATGACGCTGCCTGCTGTGGCCGTCTTTAGGTATATTATTATAACCCTTATTAATTACATCCTCTGTAATAGAAGTAATACATAACTAGTAGAACTGTGATAGTTATACAGATCTGTCCAATATCTATGACTAAGACCTTTTACCTTAGAATTTACTTTCTCTCTTGGCAACATCAAGCCGTTAACGGTTATACTAGAAAACGCCACTTTGCTGTGCATGGCGGGTTGAGCTGAGCGAAATATAGATATCTATGTGACAAACTATTGCAAATGTACTATCGTAAATAAATAAATAATGAAATCGAAAGTTTTCATACAAATATTAAAATCTCAGTAAAGCGCGTTTTGAATATTATCATAATTTTGTGGTGATCATTCAAAAACTATAATCACAATTTCGAAACAAACTTTAATCAGACCACCGTTTCACTGTCCTCTACCTATATTCCAAATTTCAACCTCATTTCAACCTTCGCTTCGCTCAGCTCAATAATAGTATTTAAACTTATAAAAATGCTTCACAATTGTCATTGAACATAAGAATAATTCCTTCAATTGACATATACCTTCTCTTCCAGCTGGCTGTTCTTCGAACAGAGAAGAGGTTTGAAAAAACCAACGACGCCGAACGTTGAATAATCATCTCGAAAAATATCTGATATTAACATAAGATCTATTTATAAGCTAAATTTAATTAAACAGTTAATAAATATAACAGTTTGGTTTTTATTTACCTTAAATTTGGACTTTTACTAGGACATTATGATACATTAATAAGAATAAGAGAGAATAATAAAGTTAGTGGTGCATCAAAAATGTCAGACTGCTTTGTTCCAACAGACAAAAAATAGGGTAACAGTGTTTTACAAGCAGGCTTCACAATCATCGGTACCATTGTCACTAAACAACACATGAAATTGTTACAATCATGAGCCCAATGCAAATAAAGTCTAGACAGCTGAATTATAAATATAAACTGGCATGGCATTGTTCCCGAGTTTTATGTCTTCATTTAACTTAAATTTCGTGCGATGTTAAGTGAAAAAGCTTGGATGATGAAATATGACATCCAGAATATTCTACCTCAGCCGGCAACAAATTTACAACATGGTAACCAAAATATCCACTGAAATAAAACTGGGAATATCCATACTATAAAGTGATCGCTTCGCCATGTTGATCAAAAGGCAGTTAAGCTACAACCACAATATATCAATATATCGTTGCGGTACAAAATTTTGGACTTTTTAATGTCGTATACGGACACAGATTAAATTTATACAGAAACTTGACTTTGCTACAACTCTGTATGAGCATGTGATGCAGAGGGATAAGAATCATGTTACGAGGAGTGTGTTGGATCTGAATGTGGAGGGATATAAGGGGAGAGGAAGACCGGAAAAGAGATGGACGGATTGTGTGAAAAAGGATATGTGTGAGAAGGGTGAGACTGTGGACCTGACATATGATAGAGATGAATGGAAGAAGAGGACCAACTGCGCCGACCCCAAGTAATTGGGATAAGGGCAGGCGAATGATGTTACAACTCGGCGAAGTTGGTTTTAATAATACGATTCCTTAGTTCATGTTATTTAAAAAGTAAAATGCTTTATGCAACATACTTAATATATTATTAACATACATATATTTTCGTTATTATTAATATCTATTACAACTCTATTCCAAATGGGGGACACTACTGTTATATGGTTTTGATCAATGGTTTCCCATTATGGATACAATAAATATTCCAGTACATAAACTCAAAACTTTTGCTTTATAAAATAATATCTTAAATTTTATTTACATTTATAAACTCTAATGACGAATATAAAAGAAAATTTCAATTATTCCGTACTCATATTTTGTGACGTAGATTGTGGATGTTGTTCTCCATTATACGAATCAGTATCATGCATTGTGTTTACAATGAAATCCGTTCTTATTGATTAATTACAAAAGCAGTAATGATTAAAAAGAAAAGAACTATAAAGAGCGAGGCATCGATTACTATTACGTTAGAAGATCAATTTGTAACTTACAAGCACGAAGCTCACAAATTATTGAGTATCTTCCATTATACCTTTCACATTTTTATTCGTTAGTTCGGTTTGTGCTAGTTTGTACAGTGTTACATCTTAATTATATTTTTTACAATATTTACTTTAGCAAATTTAAAATGGAAATACCGAAATAACTCTATCAAAGATTAATCACTGTCAGCTGCAGCCTTATACAAAATCTCCTTGACGTCGACTGTAACTTCTTATCAAAGCTAATACGCAATACTACCTAACAAATATTTATTAACAATTATGATATAAATAATCAAAATACAAATACTTATATTAATTGCACAGCTTTACACAATTGTCACTTATACCCATAGCTGAACAACAATTCGAAATGTGAATAACGCGAAAAACATACTTTACTAAAGGAGCAGCGACTACAGCTCTGAAAATGTCATCCAATAGAGAAAAAAACGCACCAAGTCTAGATAATGATCCGAAGAGTACTGATGAAAATAAAGATGATCATGAAGAAACGTCGCCACTAAATGAACACGAAACTACTAAAATATATGTACAGCCTAAAAGAAATCCAAATTTGACAATCCGACAAAGATACAAATTAGTTAAAGACAATATAACCGTAGAACCTATTATGGTTTGTTACATTATGCCCAGTGTTTTAGCTTCACTTGCGACGCAAAATCTTAATCTAGAAAAGGCGTGCCGAGTGAATCTGAATTTTAGCGAAGAGGTTTGCGATGCTCTGAAACTGAGACAGACGGAGAATTACACGGAATACGAGGAAGAAGTGCAAACATTTATTGCGGGTATGCAGGCGTGGAAGAACGTGGTGCAGACTGCGATACCTGTTCTAATAATACTTTTTGTTGGAGCGTGGAGCGATAAGACAGGCAGGCGGAAAGCTTGCATCCTGATGCCAATCGTCGGAGAGTTCATGGCATGCATCGGTTTCATCATCAACACCTACTTCTTTTATGAATTGCCCGTAGAGGTGACTGCTTTGACGGAATCTGTTTTCCCTGCGATCACCGGCGGATGGTTTACGAACTTTATAGGAGTGTTCAGTTACATCGGTGACATCACTACAACTGAAGACCGAACATACAGAGTCGGCATAGTAAATCTATGCATCTCTCTAGGATTCCCGATAGGTAGCGCTTTCAGCGGTATTTTACTAACTTGGATCGGTTACTACGGAATATACTCAATTTCGGCGTTGCTTTACTTGTTTAGTTTTATATATGGCTACTTTTCTTTGGAGGACTTGAAAAAGGATACTAGAGAATCGGTAAGAAGGATATCTTTGCTAATAATTCGATGGTTTTCATTTTCATTGAATAATGTGGAAGAGATTGCTAATTATGTTATTAGTTAAAGTGTATTCTTAATCTAGTACCTAAATATTTCAGAAATACAATGGCTGCATAGGATTTATAACCGAGTTCTTCGATATTAAATTAGTAATGGAGACATTTAAAGTTGTTTTCGTAAAGGGTTCCGACAACAGGAGGCTCAGAGTTTGTCTTCTTCTAATTGTAGTGTTTACTGTGTTTGGACCTTCACAAGGTACGTATTTTTTTAAAACAATGAGTTAGCAACGATTTTATATATATTGTCATCTACACAATAATTCATATTAAATCATAGTTACCGTTATTTATTACTGCTTACAATTGTAATAATAGTGATCATGATGATTTTGTCTTTTTTCAATACGTTGCAGTCTTATGCGTTATTATCAATCTTTTTCTTACAAAAAACATTATAGGTTAGTTAATGTTGTATGTTACACTATATTTAAAATGTACTAATTTTGTATCTTTTCAATATTTCAGGTGAATTTAGCGTTTTATATCTCTTCACCAGGTACAGATTCAATTGGGACGAGGTCCAATTCAGTATGTGGATGACTTACAGCATTGTAACGAATTTACTTGGTGAGTTGTAACGACACCTGATCATAATGCAAAGACTGTATATTGTATCTAAATATAAAAGTAACTTTAGATAATCAATCAGTCTACCTTTTCGTCTCGTCATCATTTAAAATAGGCTTCGTAGAGTACAACACCGTAACTGCGGAGTCATTCGGACATCCTGTTTTGGCTATAGCTGTGAATATTTACGATATCTGTTTCAGCGGCTAGTTACGACATCATTGGCATAATATTAACATTCGCATGCCATTTATAGCTGTTAAAATTTACTAGAATAAGCAATTACATTGTTTATGATTTTGTACCGGATTTTTAGATTCCTCCTAACTAGCTACAACCATTGTATTGTCTATCTGACGCTTTGATTACTTTACTCTATCCTTTATATTATCTAGAATATTTTTAACAACGCGCTTCCCCATTCTTATCCCTTAATACCCTACATTGATACCAATATATTGAACTTCAATGTTTATCAAACCTGAGTCTGTGAATTCAAGTTTTAAAATGTTTAGGTATTTTACATCTACGTGATAATTGGATTATTAAATGATTAGGAGATGAAGTCATCTTGTATTGTTTAATTTCAATCATTTTTAATTAGTTCTAAGGTATTTGTTTACAGGAACGTTGTTCTCGATTAGTCTATTCAGTAATTATTTGAAATTGGACGACAGTCTTTTGGGAATAACATCGTGCATGAGTAAAATTGTTGCATCATTCGCATATGCATTCGCAAGAAACGACTGGGAAATATATTTAGGTACGTGGAATGTATGATTTGAGAAAATGAATTTTAATGGTTTAAAATATGTACTGGTGATATCACTTGCTCGACTGGCACTGTGCGTTCCGATTTTTATAAAACCTAAAATACTTAGTAAATGAGAATTGAGTAATATGATCTTATTAAGGAAAAAAACAAATTTATCACGACAACTTAATTGTTCTGCTAATACGGTAGTCTAAAATAATTATGAGGATTTTTTTTGATTTATGGCAAATAGAGGAAAAACAAATACTTGCGATAAGAGCGGCTGTAAAATATTTTCTCGTCTCATTCTCTTCGCATCGACTAGGTGATGAGGTGCTGTTCCGATGAACATCGTAAATAATACCTTGGTTTTAGAAACACCTATGTCCAAACTTTCTGAATCATAGGACAAACTATCTTATATCGATGTGAGCATATCAATGTTTACTCAGATAGGTCAAAATATATGCCCAGAACCTCGGCAAATTGCATCGCATTTTCTGTTTCATGATAAGGTTACAACTAGTAAATTAACTACTTGTCCCAAACATAATAAAAGAATTATGATGATGTTAGAGAAGTTTGCTAACAATATAAAAACTGTAAATTAAACGTTGTAAATAACTTTACAGCACCGCTTTTGGAAATATTAAATGGGACCTCCTTCATCGCTATGAGATCGATAGCAACGAAACTAGTCAGTGGACAGGAATTTGGTGAGTAAGAATCAATCAATGTAGACTATGGAAATTATATGTTGGTGAACCACGAGCTTAAATTCTTGGACTTTACATCAGTTGTGTATGTTTTGGTATGCAATAAAACCTGATCACGGCCATCTGGGGCGAGACAAAACAATTTCAAAACCACATTAACGTCGAGACAAAAATTTGTAGTTGAGTATTTTATCTATCTATAAATGACAACGAAGTTTCCGTTTGTTAAATGTAAGGGATGTGGAATTGAGAACCATTTTCTGATGAATCAGAAATTAATATTTCGTAATAAATTAATATAAGTGGCTCATAAGAATATTAACTCAACACCAACTCTATCTTAGTTAAGAGATATCATGTAACTACTATTTAATGTTAAAGAGAAATACTAGAAGTACTAAAGTAAAGATTAGAATAATTTATACTTTTCCTCTTTGTCCTCTATAGTATATCTAATATTTTATAAAGTAACTATGCTTGTTATATTCAGGTAAAGTGAACTCCCTGTTCGGTTTGGCTGAAGCGATGACTCCTCTAGTATACGGTCCAATGTATTCAAGTACATATATGGCAACCCTGAACGTTCTTCCCGGTGCTGTATTCCTTTTGGGCGCCGCTTTAACTATACCAGCTATTGCTATATTTGGGTGAGATTTTATATCTATTTATCATTAATTTATAATATTGAATTGTTTCCTTTTCCTGCAAGAGCGTTAGTAATCAATCAACATGTCAAAGTTGGAGTACGTGATGTTGGAGAAGGAAATAAGCGCTGGAAGCATCGCCTCCCTGATGGGCGACGACAGCATCCATAGCACCTTTTTAAAATATTGTAAGAGTGATAAGACACCATAGTAATCAGGAATAAAGATGAAAAAGGAAAGAAGGATAAAAATAAAGATAAGACAACAGATTTACAAATTGTGATAGTAGTATAAGTAGCTGTAAGAAGATTGTAAATCTGGAATAATGGAATGTGTATGAGAAAGAGACAAGAGGTAAGAAAGAAGGAAATGGGAAGAAAGGAGAAGAATGAAAGATAGGAGTGAGGAATAAGGAATACATTGTAATAGAGATTAAAGCAAAAGATAAATAAAGGCCTCGGTCCAACAAAACGGGGAGAAGGGGGGAGGGGTGAACGCGAATAAAAATATATGTCAAAGTTGTTGGACTATTGACCGATGATGATAATGATGACAGTATAAT
>DWHU01001608.1:0-11925 GCA_018247975.1 Parides photinus | reverse complement strand
ATTAATGAGTTGTGCTTTAATATCCTAATAGTAATCCAGTTTAGTTTGAATTAAAGAAAAGTTAATACTGTGAATATTGTTATAACCTCCTTTAATCCAAAAAGATCATTCAATTGTCAATATGCAAAAAGAAATAAAATTTATATAACTGACATTTACGGTGTCATATTTATATACATATTGCAACGAAACACACTTTTGACTTCGCTTTGCTCAGCTCAATAAAACGTCTAAAATCAACAACAACAAGTTTCTGTATTGTATGTAATTCTAGTTAGAACCATATTGTTATAGGCGTCGTTTCTAGGAACCAAAACAACTAAACAGTTTTTATATATTCGACTCATCGCTATTATTATGTACGACGACGACGATTTCTAGATTAATCGAAATACTTTTTTTAATAACGTATGTCGATATCTATATAAAAATCAATGTTTGTCTCTATGTCATCGGTGAACTCAAGAACTACTGGACTGATTATTATGAAAATTGGTACATGTATGTATTTTTCCACGGTGAAGGTTTGTATAATATACTCATTAATGCCACTCGCCACCAGGTGGCGCTACAGAGTAGCAACCTTTGCCCAGTTCAACCGATTGTCATGAAAATCAGTTTGACCGTGTATTTTTACACAGAGGAAACGAATATGACATGTTGAATATTTATGTACTGATTTTTCTTTAAAATTTTTTTTATTTTAGTCGTTTGCTTAGCAACGCGCGCCGGGTACAGCTAGTTATTAAATAAATACATATACATTATGATATATCGGTAGTTATTTTAGATATAACCCACGCTCTTCAAATAATGTAAGTTCCGCGGCACTGACCTTAATGGTTTCAACCCTTTAAAAAATAAAATAGGTTTATTAACATAGCTTCTATGAAATTTGCAATGTATTTTGGTGACTATCCTATTAAGTAAAAAGAATACCTGTATCAGGTAGTCACCGTCCACCCATACAGTCAGCTAAACAAATTTATTTACAAAAAGAAGCATTTTGTAGAAACATATAAAATAACTAAATAATAAATGAAAATAATTACTAACAAAAGTAGTTGCTTTAATACTTTTGAATTATGCAGTAACATATTTGTAACAACATAAAATACAAGAAAATTAAGTAATAAAAATTCAATAATTACTATCAAAACTAATTGCTTCAGTACTTTTTCGTTTTCTATTAACGTATTGCAATATAAAATAAAATTAAACAATAAAAAATTTATACAATAACTAGCAAAAGTAATTGCTTTATTACTTTTGTAGAACATATTTGTAACAATACAAAAGAAAATAATTAAAATTAAAAAGTAACTTACAAAAGTACCTTACAAGTTACCTTTTGTATGCATACAATTCATTTTAAGAACGTTTTTTAGATTCTTCTTAATATAACCTTCTTAATAAACATTAACATCTCAGATGTATATTACAACAAAAAATGCTTTGTATTTGCGATCTTTTTATTGAAATCAATGTAAGTCATTATGCAATATATTGAAATTTTGTTTGCTAATCTACAAAAAAACTAATAATTCACAATGACGTTATCTATTGTCACCGCGATACATGACTTGTGAACGATTTTTTTGTAGTATAATCATCATCCCCACTTACTTATTCGTGGTAAAATTAATGCCACGGACATTTCTACCACGACTTTACTTGAGTATATAATGATAGACTTATTGATATAACGAAATAAGTATAAGAGAGCTAGTGACAAAGTTTACTTCATTGCGCCGTACTCCAAAGTTTAGCTATAGTTATAACTAAGAAGTATGTTTTCTTTTCTTTATTCTATATTTATATTTTTACAATGTATCATTAGATTTTATTTTATTAGTAACAGTGTTTAAGAGAATACTTGAATAATATATCAGACGTTTTCTATGGTTCTAAGATATAGATTGTTTTCAATGTTAATTAATATTTTACCTTTTCACAGAATGATGAGCTCAACGTTTTTGTGTCTGATGGCGATGTTGGCACTCGTGTCTGCGTTTCCCTCAGATACTTACACCGACCGCTTCGACAACATAGATTTAGATGAAATTATTGCGAACCGTCGCCTCCTGATTCCTTACATACATTGCGTACTTGATAAAGGAAAGTGCACACCCGACGGCAAGGAGCTTAAATGTAAGTGTGACAAATTTTAAGTAACTTTCCAGCAAATATTAATTTCTATCGTATATTTAAATATAATACAACCTGGTAAGCCATAAAAATATAATTTTAAAGGGAATTTAATTAATTTTCTGATTTCTAAACATGCGACCACAAACTTTACCAAAATCTTCATTACTTAATTGTAACTGAAAACTATAGATACAAAAGTACAGACTTTAAGAGGGGCCGTGGTTGAGCGATTGGATCGTACATTGGAGGCTGTCTCCGTTTAGGGAAATGCCAGTCTTGTTACATTCAATCCCAGTAAAAGTCAGACGTGTCTATTCACTGCGAAGAGGAGTCCGTTCACCTTGACTCCCACTTTTCGAAATGCAAATTTGGGGTGCACCGACCATCTGCAGTTGTTAGGAATCGAAATATCATGGAACCTTAACTTTGGACGGTTCATCGAGCCTAGAGCAAAAACAGCTGCAAAGAAGCTCGGAATCCTTGCTAGAGTGTGGCAGTACTTCACACCGGGACAGCTTTTGACCCTGTACAAAGCCCAGATCCGATCGTGTATGTTGCCATATCTGGGCGGGTGCCGCCAATTACCATCTGGCAGCCCTGGACTCCGTGGAAAGACGGGCTAGAATAATAATCGGTGACCAGGAGCTGATTAGAGCCAAACTGGACAGCCTGAGTCACCGTCGGAAGGTAGCTAGTCTTTCGGTTTTCTACCGGATGCATTTTGGAGAGTGTGCACAAGAACTGTATGATTTAATACCGCCATCGCCCTTTTACCATCGGACGTACAGACACACCGCGGACATTCATCCCTACGTTGTCGATATCCCGCGCATTAGGACTAAGAGGTTTGCTTCGTCCTTCTCAATGCGAGCAGCGAGGAACTGGAACCGTCTGCCGGCGTCAGTGTTCCCATCCAGGTACGACGTGGGAATCTTCAAGAGGAGAGTGAATAGGCTGCTTCTAGATTAGTACGCTTTACCACCAAAAACTACATCGCCGCTTATCATCAGGTGGGATCGTAGTCAAGCGCTAGTCTAAAACAAATAAAAAAAAGGAAAGTTATTGTAATTTCTAATTAACATTGAGTGATGGTACGATAGCGGTTTTTAGCAATGGAGGCTGCACCTGTTACGTGATAGATTGCGTTATTTTTATTTATAATATTTCATATCTTTGTGTAAAAGTTCCGACGTAATGCCATTGGTATTATCTTCCGGTCTAACTTGGCCGATGTGAGAGGAGAGAATTATTGTATAAATAAACCGTCGTGTAATAATCCTAATATATATAAATTATCTGTCCAGTATTTGTCCTACACTACCTAAACGATTTTAATAAAATTTTGCACACTACGTGCAGTTTGATCCAACTTGAGAGATAGGATAACTTATATTTCAATTTATAGTCGCAATATTATTGCATTGAAAATTATTTGTTTAATATGTGATATACAATTATCTGTTACTTCCAAACGATTCCAGTAATATGAGAATATTCAATGTATGGCTAAAGTGTAAATTAAATTCAAATTAAATTGAAGATAATACTATCACTACGTATTTTTACGAATGGCATCTATGTAAAAAAGCATAGTGGTGCCCATGATTGATATTCTTGTAATTTTATCCGTAAATAGAATGTAATATAACAAAAACTTTAGCCACAGCAACGCGTGGATAGGTCTGCTAGTTTTTTATAAGAATCATGCATTAACTATATCCCTCTTAATTAAATGATACTTTATTTTAATGCATATCATTGTATTTGAACACCACAAGGTAAATTGTAATCTTAGCGATTTTTTAAATATACTCTTTGTTCCTTCATATTTATATTATGAAGTGCTACATGTAAAGTTTCTTTGTAATCTTAATGATTTGAGAATAAAAAACGATTGTGTTATTTTTTTATTTTTAATAACTTCTTAAGCTTGCTTAATAACATACAGGCATCATTTAATTAATGATTTTTTTGTACCTATAATCTTCACATTTTTTTGCAGCTCATATTGTGGAGGCCATAGAAAATGATTGCGCCAAATGTACCGAAGTCCAACGTAAGGGCACTCGTAAAGTCCTTAAACATCTTATTAACAACGAACAGGAATTCTGGACCGAACTTAAGGCTACATACGATCCAGCTGAAAAGTTCTCACCTGCATATGAAACGGAATTGAAAAATTAAAGTAATCGTTTGATGATGTTATGAAATGGTGTTGTCCTTAATTGTATAGTAAAAGTGTAATCTTATGTTATGCTATTTATTGTTTAGATGGGAGTAATAAATTGTTTTCTTATAGTTTGTTTTTCTTTTGTGGTTAATTATAATACCAAAATGGATGAAAACGTATCGGCTAGTAAAATTTAACATTAAAATTAGACAAATTAGTTCCCTCAAGATAGTTTCATTGTTTCTAACACAAAAAATACTAAATTTACCCTTAAAATACTAGCACAAGGCTTTATTATCGAATGGCGTGTTACGTACCATTAATTAAAAGTTTTGCTCTTTTCGAATCTTAGGCAAATTAAAAAAGATAACATTTCAAAACCTACTTACATTCGTAATACGTGTTTGATTTATATTCTACATTATCAAAGAACTATCTAAATGATCTCGCTGCTAGTACCTAGCCTATTCTTGCATGAAGGACTCAAAAGGAATCAGGGACAGGACGAAAGTAGTTGTTCTTTGAATTTGAACATCTCAGTGTCATGATCTTTTCCTATACCAGAATTTCAGAAAAGAGGTCCATGAAACGCCTTTAAAATTTAACTATTACAGCGAATAATTATTTTATGGTATTTAATAATTTATTTACTGCATCGATAGAAGTCGTTGCAAATGTTGTATTCTGCGTAAATAACAGTTATATACGATAATCTTATTCGATAAGATCACTTTAGTTACTGTAAGTCGTAATGTAATTTTTATAAATGTCGCTCGTATTTATCCATAAGAATTAATTGTTAGAAAGGTATAGATGATGAGATGTTAAGTTTCATTACCACTTTCATTTTATTAACTACAACGCCCTTCAAACTGGGATACAGTAAGGTTTGCACGCTACTGTTTGGCACTAGAAATAGGAGCTGCGGTGATACCTGCTTAGACAGTTTTTAGTAAGAAAAACTACATTATTTTTTGCGTTTATTATACGTTATTACGAGATATTATTATGTAACAAAAGAGAATTTCAATAGATATATTATACGAAGGAAACTTTAAATTTTGTATTAAGTTGCTAATGATGTCAAAAAAAGACTCTTGAAAATTGTTCAGACGCAGGTCGTTTCCTTGATCTTTAGCTACAGCAAAAGGTAATGGTGGTTGTCAATAATTTCATTTAACACAGCATATAACCATTAATAATAAATAATGCATGGTTTTACATACAACAAAGAGGTATATAAAACTAGGTGTAGTCAGAGTGCGTTTAGTCGGAAAATTGTAATCAGTGTCAGATCTATTAACAGGTATTGTCTTTGCGTCAGCTTATTAAATAACAAATACCTACATTGTTTTAGATATATTAGCCCTACTTGCTGAACTGTGTACTAGTTGACAGTGAGATTGCAGTTAGAACGCATCTTAGTCCTGTACCTAGCTCCGCTTTATAACTTATCGGTAAAGTAATTTTTGATTAATTACTGCAACCTGAAAAATGCCTGCGAATTTAAAAGTTCCGATACTATGCCAATATTACAGTAAACATACTTTTACTTATACTACTGTTGATATTGATATTTTTAATTTGGAAAAAATATGCAATGACTTGAGTATGGATAAGTAAAAAAAATTTTTTTGTTTTTTTTTTATGTAGTCGTATTGATTTATAATATATTTTAATCATTCGTTGTATAAGAATCCTGAATTATTATCTAATTAAGTTTTGTCGGCACATTTGCTTCTAATGTTGATCAACTTTTTTACTCCTATCTGCAAATAAGTTTATTTGAATATTTTTATATAATAATTCCACCGTTTCAGAGGGATCGGGGTAGCTTGTTCAGTCTTTAATTATTCTCTTATTTTTTAATACAATTTTTTTTCCTTTCATACTATTTTATCACTTATACCTTTTCTTTTGTACTTTGTGTCTATCTTTCATCAATATCCTCACTTTTATTCTTGTCCTCATTTATTTTATCCATTCCTTTCATACATCGCCTCTCAGACGTAGTCGTCGCTTAATTTATTTATAATTTTTGCATTTCTTTATTACTTTACATCCTGCCATTTCTTTGGTACTAACTATTGCTATTTATTTGTTTACATTTCTTCGGTTTTCATTTTTATTCCTATTTCTGTTATGTTTATAGTCAGTCTGTAAATGACTATTAGCTTAAGTACTGTATGCTTGTCTTTGTGTCATAAACGTTTACGTTGGTGAATGTTCCTGTTCCAGTCTCAAGATGAATAGCTTCATCGCTTTGTGTTTGCTTGCGTTCGTGGCTGCAGCCACTGCAGAGCAATACACCGATCGTTTTGACAACATCGACCTGGATGAGATCCTGAGCAACCGTCGCCTGCTCGTGCCGTACATACTCTGTATCCTAGACGAGGGCAAGTGTTCACCTGATGGCAAGGAGCTTAAATGTAAGTCTTAACTCCTTAAGACAGTTCAAAAACAACCTATTATTTTTACAGAGCAGAACCTTTACAAATGCACTGTAACTGCGATTCATGCGATAGGCGTTAAGATGATATTTTGAATACCATATGACTTAGATGATTAGTGTTTCATTGTACTAGTATGACAATAATTCATTTTGTCGATCTACCATTATAACATCATTATTGTTTTCTGATAGTAAAAATGGAAGTTAGAGTGTTCTGAGAGAGCATTATTAAAACTATCAAAGAATTTAAATTGATAAAAAACAGATAACAGTCGGGTAAACGTGTTTGTTTTTATAAAAGAATGATTATTTTTACATGGTCTGGTTTTGTAGGCCACTAACATATCGTTTGCATTATTTAGTATAAACCATATTTTTAAATAATCAACTAAAATCTTATATAAAACTCGTGCATAAATAAAGCTTAGCGGCAACTTGTTTTGCATTAGTACACCTTGACTTCAAAAGTCAATTGTATCTAAGAAAACATTGATCTTTCTGTGACGCACTTAACCTTACCGGTTCTTGCTACATAACTATCTTAACATTAGCTTTACTGGTTATTAAATATTGAATGAAAATAGAACGTTAATAGTTGACAATAAGTAGTGGTACTGAATAGCTTGAACGTTTATAAAGTTTTGTAAATATATTGCTAGGTTTTTTTGCGGTGTCAAAAGAAATTGTCCAAACAATTATGAACAGAACAAAATCAATATAAGGATAAATGCATTGATGTTTGTGTTTAATGCAAAGTTCGTACACATTTAGTATACAAAGAAGAAAAAACTAAGCAATTATAATAATCAAAACGTTTTTGTTTTAAAAAACAAGGTTAAATTATTATAATGAACTGATAGGTTACATATGCTTTTCAAGTGATGAAGTAGCGCCTTAAGAAGTATGCATGTTTATAACTTTTATAATGGAAAGTTAAACTTTTGAAATGAATTTTGAAGATTTATAACAATTTGATTTTATGTTATCAGCGCACATCAAGGAGGCACTTGAGAACAATTGCGCTAAATGTACCGACGCCCAAAAATCCGGTACGAAACGCGTCATCGGCCATTTGATCAACAACGAGAAAGAATATTGGACCAAGCTCTCAGCCAAATACGACCCAGAGAGCAAATACGTTGCCAAATACGAAAATGAACTCAAGAAAATCAACGCTTGAATCCATAGCCTGTTCTTTTAAATTATAAGAACATGTAAATATTTCTTCAACGATACATTTTATTAATTTGTTACTGGTAATAAAGCATGTTATAATCTATTTGATTTTTTTTTATTTTAAAAAGCCAAAAGTCCCAACGCCTCGGAATTCATGACCCATTTCTAAATATTTTTTTCAAAATTAAAAATAATATAATTTTCATTCAACAAAAAGAAACCTAAAGGATAAAGTAGACGTTCTAAATTCTATATTACATTTCTAATTAAATTAGTTAAAATCTTTTATTTCCTAAGATCTCTTTTTGTTGAAGTGGTTGATGTTATATTTATGTGTAAGTTTCTTCCAGAGCTGCTTTGATACAAAGCAGGACAAGTGCACTATTAAACTACATCGGGAAGTTTGAAAATGTAAATAATATAGCAATCTCTACATTTTTAACGTATAATTATTATTTGTTTTGTTTGTTGTTGTTTATTGGATCAGCGTATCTTAAATTATGGATGTAATGTGGTTATTAAGAGCTTAATACAAATTAAATTCCTAATTCACAAATTACCTTCCCAACTCTTAGTAACTAAAATAATCATAAACAATTATTAACAACAATTCTTTTTATGTTCGTTAAAAATATTATTTTTATATATATTTAGTTAATTACATTGCGGAACTCACATTTTAATGTTCTTTAAGTAAATTTTAATGAATGTAAGTATTTAATTAATTTAAACAAAGTTTTATCATATAAAGGTCATTGTTTATTATATTCTTTGTTCATCTGACATTGTCATAATTAATTTTGTATGGCATTGATTAAGCATTTGTTTAGGTGAAAAAATTCTAGACTATAAATATCTTTACGTTACCTTTGGTATGTTTTAATAGAACGACAAAATAAAAGTCATGTTTTATATTCGACCCCAATTTAATTTAAAGAAGACTGTGATTGTTGTGAAATAACATTTCCAACACGTATTACGTGATTGTGCTAAAACTTGTGATAAATTTCTGTTTTAAATCTTAACTCCGTTGGCTCTCGCACGTTCTTCATAAGTTTTCCTATTTTTGCCAGTAGGGTCGAACTTGGCACAAAGTTCATTCCAGATTTCCTGCTCGTTCTTGATTAAGTGATTAATCATGGTAGAGCTGCGGTCTTTTTGGACATCATTGCATTTTTCACAGCCCGTCTCTACAGCTTCCTTTATATTTGCTGAAACAGTAAGTTGATATTGATTACAATCAAAATGTCAAGGTTCAACTTTAAATTATTTTATTATTACTGCATGAGTATAAAGTAAATAAGTCTGTTAAAATTAGCTGTAGATTAAACATGTAATCTATTGCTATCTATTTAACCATATAATTAATTTATGATTAGGAATAAATGGAACATGATTTCAATTCATACCTTTGAGCTCTTTCCCTTCAGGACTACATTTTCCTTTATCAAGTATACAATTTACGTACGCCATAAGTAATCTTTTATTTTCCATGATCTCTTTGATGTCGACGTTGTCATACTTGTCCGTGTAAGTTTCCGCCAAAGCCGCCGCCACCACAAAAAGCAAGACAAGCACTCCCTTAAGTGACATCTAGAAATATTCAAAATAACTTTATTCCACAGTATTTACACGCACTTTTGAATTGAACATATTTTAATATTACATGTAATAAGCTTTTACTTTTTTTTATATATTATAGAATAGCTCTTGACTACGAAAACCACCACCGATACAAAATGCTGATCTGCTGAGAAGAGCCGGCCGGAAACTCAATATCTACTCTATATATATTCATAACATAAACTTTTCAAACAGATCAAAACCGAGTTACACACATTTCAAACAACTAAAAACTCTTGAACGTAATAGAAGGATTTATTTAACATACATTTAATTCTAGGCCCAAAACTTAAAAAAGGAAGATCTGAGATATCTTATTGCCCTTTATTATGTATACATACACACAGATCCATTCAGGATTTGCTAACTTTGTGAGGACGAAATTTGTGTGTTACGAATTTATTTTTATCTTTTGAATTTATTATATATCTAGCAATATTTTCATAAATATGTATTGGGAATCAACCGTTTGAAAACCAGTATCTTTCAAAACAAATCACAGAGAATCTTTAACTTTTAATAATAGCTTCTGTTGTAGCATTATATATTACATTGACAAACCTATGTGGTTTTTGTTAATGTTGACTGTGCCACTTTGTTTATTTTTGTTGTAAATGTGATAATAAACAAAAAAGAAAGCTTTGCCCTTTGTAAAATAAACACAGAATTAATTTTGGTGGCTCATAAAAAGTGGCTATATGAAAACGACTAAAACGTGTTGATATCCAATAATTGTTTTCTTTTTTATCTAAAGTCATGGCTAAGAAAATGTTTGATAAGCAAGCTACAATTTCGACTTCTTACATTTGTTAGTGTACATTTAATATTCTTTGAATGTTATTAGCTTTTAAATATTATTATAACGTATATATACAGGTAGCTAAAAACATTATAAAATAAACGGAAAATAGGAAATTTTCATACCTTACCTTATTTTATATGTGAGGACAGAACGAAACAATTTCAGTAATTATTCTCATATATACAGCCGTTTCAAATTTAAATACGCTTCCCCCACTCTATATTAATCTTGATAATACCCTGTACATAATTGTATTTAATTACTCAGAAAAAAGTGTACGATTTATCATCAGAAATATGCTCTTAATCTCACAATTTTTTGTTTATCAAAGCGTATGTATGGATTTATATAAGAGTAATTAAGTTTTTGCTTATGTATTTTATGGTATTTTATTTGAATCTCTATCACTGCCCCTGTCAAAATAAATAAAGGACTTCGTAAAACTTCTTTTATACGTAAAACTATAATCCAAAGTAATATAACAAGTTATCTATTATACAACTTCGACTTATCTACAATGTAAACTATACTATACACTTACTTTTTTTGGCTAACCCCTGTCTTTATTAAAATTCATTTAATTAAACAATTGATTTACAGATAACAAAAATTTTTCGTAACATACTTAAAATGTTGATAACGGATAACAAATCTTAAGAAAATCTCATATAATTAGTAAAGACAGTTTAATTTAGTGCCAGTTACACTACAACACATTTTTTGAGTATATAGTGTTTAGTGAGACAACAAATAAGAGATATTATTATAATAAATCTATATCCTTTATTAATAGTTATTTCTTAAACTACAGAAGTTTTAAAAGGAATAGCCAAAGTATAATAGAGTTATTTTAAAAAACGGGAAATACAGAAATCAGAGAAACGCTTGTCAATACTTTAGCTTATTGAGCAGCAATCTCTGTCCAATAATGATTAAGTGCAATTTATTGCAAAGAAAAAAAACTAAGAATGCGTGTAACATATTTTTTTCTTGCGTGTTTGTTTCATTTGCGTTAACTACCCTGAGACGTTAATAAGCTAATTATTGTTGTTGTGTATAGTTATTTAGAATACGTTAACTCATTGGGCCCAGTTTAAAATCAGCATTGCAATTTGTAGAGCAGAAGGTTATATTGACCTTCTAGATTCTGCCACGAGAATAAAACTGATTTATTTTAATAAAAGTAAGTTATACTATTAGCTAACACAAATTCTCAAGTCTCAAGATAAAAATTAGAGCACATGCGATGCAACTATGACAAATTACGCCTAGAAACTTATATAATATTTACATTGGTAATACAAAATATAAAAAGTAGTTCAAAATGATTTCGTAAATATTTAAAATCATGCGTACAAAAATCATATAAACTGATAGAGACACGATTTCGTTTGAAGATGAACTACTACTATGACACGGAAATCGTGTTTCGTCTTACACATCAAGGGCGATCGCTAACAACCAATATATAAATCTCTTTTTGAGATACATAATTGGTGGCTAGTCTTTACAATAATAACTAATATTTTATGAATAGTTTTAAACAGCTTT
>DWHU01001607.1:0-11926 GCA_018247975.1 Parides photinus | reverse complement strand
GTGATAGCCGAGTGGTTTGGGACTTTGGCCTCCGATTCGGAGGTCGCGGGATCGAATCCGGCGCGCACCGATGACTTCTCTAAGTTATATGCGCTTTAAGAAATGAAATATCACTGACTTTATCCGCCAATCTGCACTTGACCAGCGTGATGGACAGAGGCCAAATACTCTCTCATTATGAGAAAAGGCAGAGTCCCTGCAGTGGAGACATAAAAAGCTGAAAAAGATCTGTATTAATCTTAATAATAAAATAAAAGTAATTATTCCTTAAGAGAACACAGATTCTCATATCTCATTAAATTTGTTATGTTATTTATTCTGATTTGAATTCGAAGAAAATCTACGCTGTTAAAATGTAATTATTTCAACTAAGATTCAATTATAGAGAACTCTTTCCGCGACCCAGTGATTAACCGCCTGCCTTGTAATACGGAGCCTGCCTAGTTAAATTTTAAGGCCAAAACGTTATGGAGGTTTTTTTGACTGAGGATGCTGCATTATATTAATTTTTTTATAAAATATCTTCGAATGAAAATAAACGAAAACATAATACCTCTGTGTTAAATCCGGTTCGCAAAAGGAAATACGCAACTGCACATAAAGCAGCTTTCTTAAGTTTCTCTTCGGTTACCATTCTGCAATCGCCTAGCGCACCGAAAGGCGTATCTAAGTGGTCTTTGTATATCCTCCATCTATAGTAAGGACCTGCAAATAAACTGTCTACCTAACTTGCAATGATACGGATATATGTACTTAACTGGAAAAGTAAGTTATATAAGTTCTCAGATACTATTCTATTCTTAGTAAAGATTTTTTAACTGCTTTCTTACTTTTTATTTCAAAAAACTACCAAATGTTTATATTCTGTGTAGTACTTTGTTTAGAAAACGACATTCTATACGCTTTCTTTTTAACCAATTTTTATTCCCAAAACTAATTATGAGCTAGAGATGAAATTGAGTTCCACTGCCTCTCGCTAATATTAATCCTCTGCGATTACAATTTTTAACTTTTATGACTGTTAGAAGAATCGATAATTCCATAACATGGAGTAATTACCCTTGTGTAGTCCTATAAAATAATAGGCGTAGGATAACATGTCAACCGCTTCTGGTATGTCAGGTATTTTATTATCGGCGTTGGCGGGCGTTTCTCGGTAATTCGTTTTCGGTTTATCAACAATACTCAATTCGCACGCCAGTCCAACTAGTCTCAATGCCATTACTTGAAACACGTTTATCATGTACGAATGATTCGAGAAATAATGATGTAGGTACAGGAGATACGTCCAAGTGTACGCTAAACTTATTTGGTGCACGTAACTGAAATTAATTGCTTCGATATGAACGGTTTTAAATATACGAATACATCATAAAATAGCAACAAATATTATAAAGCTTTTATTGCATGGTTGAAATAGTAGTTTTACCACCTCTTTGTGACAGACAATCTGTTCGTCTACGAGTGGCAATGAACACTCTGCATAAGGTGAACTTTTCGCTCACTTATGCTATAAGAAAAACCACCGTGTTCTGGTTTGAACAAAGTGTCTCAAAACTCAAAAGTGCAACTAGCAATAGGATTCAGTCCTTGTCATCTTTACTAAAACAACACATTTATGGGTGGACTTATAACTTACCATCGCTATCGTGTCATATAATAAAATTGCGAAATATTTTTAAGGAGTATTTTATTTTCCTGCTGATGGTCTAAGAAGGCAAGAAGCTCTGGACGGCTTCCTCAAAACTCAGTATTATATAGTAAAATTGTATTTTCTGTTTATCTGCTTAACACGTGAAGAGAAATTTGTAATTCTTCATTAAAACATAATTTCAACTACTAATACAAGTAGTAACTTTCAATTTACTTACCGACGATCGCACGATTTTATTATTAAAACATTTCCGTAGACCATAAGGAATGTATGCATTATGTAGTAACCGCATATTAAGAAAACTACAAGCAAACCGAGACCAGCTCCATAATTACGTTTCATGTCCAATTTATCAATTTCTTTATAGTGCGAACCGAGTGATATGCATAGTAGCAGCGATGAGAAATAAATGAAATCGTTTATCGACATATTTAGATTTGGTACAAAAATACTCAACCGCTCTAAATTTTGATTTGTCAAATAATGACATTTCTTTGTTATAAAAGAAGTTGATATTAAAAATTAAAACTTGAAACACTATATTGACTATTCAATAATTATAAAATTTGGTTAAAATATTGTAGAATAATACTTTAAATGATACTATTTTCATTACATCTATTTTGGGTTGTAAATTACATATTGTCCAATTGATTTTACCTTGAGCTGTTTAATAAAATAATGAAGCTCTTCTTCATTCCGAATTTCTTTTTAACTTGTAATTAAAATTTACATTTCTTAAAAAAATCTTTGTTCGGTGTTCTCCCACACCGTATTAATATAAAAAAAACTAAAACATTAATGTTACTTTGAGTTACATTTATGTTTTTGAGGCGGAAAACAGAAGTGCGAACTAATATGACCTATGTTCAGCGACTCGACTGTTTCTTTAGAGTAAGTATTAGAGTATGATGTGTAGTCGTACATAAGTATCTGTATAAAATATTTTACCTTTTACATTTTATGTATTTTTGTAATGTTAAATAAGCGTGTTGCCTACGTGAATGCTCTTGATAAAAGTTTTCCGTATCTGCGTAGTCCAATTCTTGAAGCCATATTTAGACGTTCCATTTTTGCAAACATCCATTGTAGGTAAGAAGATTTTGTTATTTTCTATTTATAAAGTTTACTTAGGTAAAAAAATATATCGAAAGAGGTTCCAGGATAAATAAAATAACCAGATGATTAAATAAACAATTTACTACACATAATGTAGGTTTCACAATAAAATATTTCTAACAGAGGTATTAACATAACATTGTCTGATGCAGATTTAGTTTAGCGTGTGTTGTCTTAATATTACAACTTATTAGAAAAAAAAACCTTACTTAACATTTACATATTTGCAGTGCGATAATTGTGTGATTTAAAAACAACTGTCGTTAAATAAAACACTTTAAATACAGATCAGCTACATGATGAATTAATATACAATCTGGTATGTCGGAATGTAGAGAAGGTAAACTAAGACTTGCTTTAAATCACTGTAACTAAAATGGCTCTACAACACTTGTAATCTTCTAGCCTGCTCTGTATTAACCAGTTTAATATTAATGAAACAGAAGCAACTATATAATCAATTGCTACTAGGTCACATAGTAAGTAATATATCTAGCCTCGGATGTATCTATGCACCTAAGTGATTATCACAAAAGGTATGATTTCATCAAACAACTAACCTATAATACTGCTCAATCTGTTAATTTAAAAGCTACAAATTTACATTCACTTAAATTCAATCAATCATACCAGTGTTGTAAATTCAATTGACTAGCATCTAAATAATTAATATCCTACTATAGTAGTATTTATATATGTCTAACAGTCGCACACAATCTATGCTGAAAAATATTAACATTGTATAAATTGCAAAATTTAAAGTACTTAAGAAGAATCGATAAAGTATCAAAGAAACTAAAGAAGATACTGTCACTAATTCATAGAATATTTTACTTAGGGTTAATAATTCGGAATAGCTTCAAGTGGGACTAGAATTTTAACAGGCGAATTATTTCTATTGCTTTAGAATAAAAAGTATTAATGAATTAGAAATACTTTGACATGTTAAAAAATAAATTTATTAAATTTCTTATCGTGACTCTGTTAGTGTGTTTTGTTTATATAGAATAAAAACAGTATATAATTATTAAACAACCAGGGTAGTAATGTGCGTGTGATGATCCTGGTGTTGGTGCTGTTCAAAAATCTACTGTACTGTACAGTAATACAAAAAGAGTCCATAATCAATTATGTTATGTATCTAATTGAAATACATTTTACAATTTAGTTTACAAGTACCTTACGGGTCATAGAGACCCATAAGATACATGTTAACTAAATTACAGAAGGACAGTGAATAATATACAAATGCTTAAAGTTAATACAGTAAAAGATTTATTTATAAATAGAAAAGAGTATCTTCTACAAAACAAACATTTGAGGTAAAAATTTGTAATGAACTATTATTACTATGCCAATAAATCATTTACGAGGTAACATACATACATTTAAAAGAAAAAAAAAACGTAAAATATATGAGATTTATCAATTTGTGTTTGCCTATGATAAAATAAATGACAGAATACATTGTTAATGCACTATTTAAGATACGACGATGCGTGTGATTGTGTAATGATTAATTATTCTTATGGTGGAACATATATAAAGAACTCTTTATCAAAGGAACATAGTAAAATTTTAAAACGCATATGGTATGAGGTAATAAATATTTAACTTATGTCCGAGTAATACAATAATGTGGTACTTGTCAGGATGATACATTGCACCACATCATACTCATCACCTTGCGAAAAGATGTTACTATACAAGATGTTGGGAATGTTTCTAAGATCCAAAGTATTGTATTTATGTACAAGTATAATAATTATTGCAATTTATCACTCTAAGATAATAATATACAGCAAATATTAAAATTTTTGTTGATCCTCCGCTCACTCTGTAACTATTAAGTTAACTCCTACATAAATTTAGGAGAGCTTCAACAATCTCATACAGGGAAAGTAAGTATCCATCGCGACTATCATCTTAGCAAATAGCAATTATGAGAGACATGAAGAAATATAAATAAAACAAATACATTTTTTATAGCAAAATAGTGTAAATGAGCCAAACAACTGAATCTGCATCAGACAAGGAGACAAGTAATATTGCATTGTTATAAAAACATTTAAAAAGTCATTCAGACAAAGATACTGTATATTTCCTATGGAATATTTATTAAATTATAAACTTGCGAATAATATTAATGTACATTAGATAGAATCACTTTTAAAATTTCTCTAAATTATGTATTTAATTACTATTGTTATCGATCACCACATCTATATGTTAGAAAAGTATTGCCACTATGCATGGAGATTTATCATTAGTTACTACTTATTGGTATCTATTCAAATAAATAACAAACTTAAACGAACCGATGATATGAAACTCAACTAGGTATACGAAACCATCTTTAAGTACCGCTTAATATAAAGTTGTCCGAGGGTATCAGCGAACCGATTATAAGAGCAACAGTAGAAAGAGTAATTGGTGACAGGTCTCCGATGCCGGAGACCGTCTAAGTATGTACAGCCGCTACGACTTATTCCTGCCATCAAACGGTAGTTTGCAGAAATTCCAACAATTCCCTTTTGGATGGAGATGTTGTAGCTAATGAAATCACTAACGTAACGAGACTTAATGTTAGCTACTAGAGCCTCATTGCTACGTGCGGCCGATTCAGTTACCATCAGTTAAATGTCGCTTCGTCGCTAAAAATAAGTAAATTGCGCAAGAGAGCCACCGATGTGTTTCTATATTTACGTGCAATAGTCGGAGGTATGACCAAAGTGCTGCAATTTCTAATTATACCATTAAAACGATTAAGTCGAAGCATCTATAGTTAATTTTCGATATTTATTCCGATTCGCATTAAAATTTCCAAAACGACTAATAAATATTTCATTAAATTTTTAGTTACAAGTTTACGCGTTTATTTTTTCCGATTGTCCCCTATTTGCACAAAACACATACGCTAAAATTATCTACTCGATTTATAAATAATTTTTTTTTCGCTTTACAATACCTACAACATAGTTAAATACAACATCCAGAACAATATTACAATTGTAACAAAATACAACCGTGCAAACAATTACAACTCATTACACAATAATGACTAACCGAAGGTTTACTTTTTATTCAATATTTCATAATTCCTATCACAAAACACTTTTTCCAGCATCATCATCATGAGCTAATAATAATAATGCCAAGAATGAAATGTGTGCTTTTTTGACATAATTTCTGTTAACTCATTCAACTTTTAAACAACAAACGCTTTGCTCGGCGACCTATAGGCGAACGATTAATTTGATTACAATGAAAAATGAAATAGAAAATTACGTTTGATCGTTAGTTAACATATCAAGAGATCGAAAACCACATACTATTTAATGTTTTGTTCGTAATTACATTAAGTTAGAATTTTATTTCATATATTTATATCATTAGCATAACTAAAGTAAGAATAAGTTGTATATTTATATATATATTGCTAACATTATTACACTAAAGTAAGTGTGGCACTGTTAAAGTATTAAACAAAGTTCGATCTTAGATCATTAAGTGGAACATAGCGAAATTATTATTTTACATGTGATGTCTCATATATTATATTATTTAGGATGCAACAAAACATCACTTTAAAAAGTGCGTCAATTGTCCCACACCACCACAGCATTTGCTCAACTCTACCTGATGAGACACGGAGCTGGTTAAACTAATCTTCAACGTAACTATTGTATTACTTAAACTATTCGACTTCACTGGTAGAGATATGCGTCTGGAGCCACGTAGCGTAGCGTCAAATATACACATTGCTGGTTTACACGGCTTTACTCGAGTACGCGCCTTTGGATATCAGACAGGCGTAGAATCGACCTGGATATTAACAACCTGTCGTCGAAAGTGAACAGGTGAACTAGACTAGTGCGTTTTACCATCTCTTAATACTAGTGGCCGTGGTCAAGCACTAACATTTTTGAATAAAAACATTTTACATTTGTTTCTTATTGGAAAACCATAAGAAGCCACGTACAATGCGCGACCACGTCACGTCCTGTGCGTACAGGTTCGTTTATCCTTGCGTCTTTATAGTACAACGCAAAGTTACACCATATATCATTAATATGCCGAAAGCATGTAAACTGTTCAAAGCTACGTAAAGCTACCGAAAGCCATGTAAACTGCGCAGGACTAGGACTACACGGGACTACTTACGCTGACCCTACGCGGCTCAGCGCGGGAGGGCGGGGGAGTGCTGGCAGTAGGCGGCTACTTGATCAGTTGCGCGGCGCTCTTGGAGCGTCGGAACATTTTGGCCCGCGGGGGCGCGGGCGGCTCGTGCTAGTTCCCGCCGTTGTGCGGCCGCGAGAGCGGGCCGACGAGCTCCTTGGAGCCATCCGTTCCGTATATCTTACCCGCCTTACGCGCCATCGACGCGAGCAGCTCCTGCGAGCACTTGTGTGCAGAACGAAGCGACAGCGCCCACTCCTTCAGTCCTATCTCATCCTGTTGAATAAGTTATTTCTTATTCATAGTCATACTTCTTATGATCAATTAACAACCATTTTATTAAATTAAATATTTTTAGCATTTAACAGCCATGTGAGTAGTTTATTTTTTGGGGTGAACGTTCGTCATGAGTCTCAAAGGTTGTGTTACATTGTTATACAATGTAACACATTTTAACAACCATCCTGTATTATAAAACCATATAATATTGAGGACGTACATTTGACCCACAGGTAACGTGCTGTTCGCCTCATATTGATAGTTACAAACAAACAAATGTTTTATAAGAAAATTACTTACAGTATTTGTAAGCACGATCTTGGTATCGTTTCTAGTACGTAGCACGATGCACTGTTCGCCTTTAATGGAAACAAGATCTGAGGAAACTTCCTCCACCGTATCCAAGAGAATCATTTCAGGCTTGGCACTATTCTCTAGATGCAGTTCTAACCGGTTTGGGTACAATTTCGCGTACCGCGTCTGCCAGGCGCTAGCGAATGGGCCGCCGAGTTTTTTTATGTAGCCATGCAGAATACAATCTGACTCTGTAAATTTAGTCAATATAAATTTATATTTCTAAAAATACATTTAATAAATTTTATTTTTACAAATTGCTGTAACTTACCTTTTTCATCAGCGTCAAACTTTTGTTTCTGCTTTGATTTCTTCTTGAGCTCCATTTTATCAGCTTCTTGGTTTATCGTTTCAAAGACCGTCTCCGCTACTTCTGCCTGCCAGCGCTCCGAGATTACCAGAGGGAAATCTTTATACTGCATCTGATCAGCTTCAGTTAACTGTAATTAGGTTTATTTTTTATATCAGAATAAAGTAGAATACAAAAAAAGTAGTTACTGTCTGGAAACCAGTAAAATTTATATAAACGATTTCATAGACGTCACTTAAATCTTTATTTAATTATGATCTGTCCAGTTTTATAATTAGTACATCTTAAGTATTTAAAACATTGGTTAATATTCCTACGAGTAGTTTATTCATACTTTGTTATTACAAAGTATTTAACTTAAAGTAAAATCATCTTTACTTAAAGAACACTAGCAATGTGATCATATTATTTTTTTTTTATTTTCAATTGTTAAAAATAAAAAATCGTTTCTTTGATAGTGTTATTTTAAAGATTTAGTTTCTCACTGCTTGCATTCAATTAAACAACTTTATGTGAGAATATCCTTTAGCCTTTGTTATAGCTGTTTTTTCATTGTACTTGCCAAACATTCTGTAACTGTTTTTTTATGTTGATATAATATAACATTGGTTGATCAAAAATCGTAAAATTTTAGTAGCATTAATATTGCTGTATTATCAGATAACAGATATCAATTGAGGGTTTTATATATTTATGATAAAATTATATTCGTATTACGTTACTTTATTCTGATACTAGATTGGCGATCTGGTACTACAGGCGTGGTTAAGTTAATGAATTATTTACCTTTATACCCTTTGTATCTTCTTCGTCAAAGCTGCCGATGTCGAAAGCGTCGGCTGCGTTGACTTCTCCTCGCGGTGGTATTAGGGGCGGTGTGTACTTCTGATGGTAAACTTGTTGCCAGTCTATTCCCGCGAAGAAAACATGCTCTTTTAATTCGTCCGCTCTGAAAGACAAATTAGATACAATTTACACAACACAGGAAATTAAACCTGCGTCAAATATATAAAAAAGGATTACACGTTTACCAAGTTTTTATGTATAATCAACCTCTTCATCGATACAAGGAAGTAGATAGGTGACAAAAACATTGTTTTGGTTTTGGTACAAGAAATCATATTTTTTGGTAGAAAAACTAATGCTAAGCACATACCCATTGAAAGTGTGCTATTCACAAAAATTTACGAAATTCTAATAAGATACATAATACTCCTGGTTGTTTTTATTAAGCTTCGTTTCGCTCAGCTCTTACTAGTCTGCAGTATGTTTCGTTGCAATGGACGCTCCTAAACTATAAGGCGTCGGAGGTTGAAATTTAGAACATACGTAGGAACAATGAAACGGCGCTCTAAATAATTTTTTTTTCGAAATTGTTATTTTAGTTTTTGAATTATCTCTACAAAATGATAGTAACATTCAAAACTTTTTTTTTTCACGCACCTCCCGTTTATGCCAGTGACTCGTGCAAGTTTTAATTTAATTGAACTTAATTTAATTTAACTTTACTAAGGTTTTTATTATTTGCTTGAAAACGTTTACTTTTATTTTCTTGTTTATTTATTAACGATAGTTTATTTGAAAATAGTCTGTCACGTTAAAATCTATGCTTCGCTCAGCTCAACCGGCTAAGCGCAGCAAAGAGGCGGTTCCCACTATATTGTTAAGATTAACAAATGGATCAGTAATAAAAATATTACATTAAAAATGTAGTTTCGACTACTTTATTGGTATATAGCCGAAATTTTATTAAAAATAATTAACTCACCCTCTCCCCTTGCATCCGAGCCGTTTGTTGATATCCCGTTGCAGTAGACCCTCCAGCAGGCTCTTCAAGCTTGGACTGAACGACTCCGGCAGCTCCACGTTCTGAAACATGTTGTAATTCTATTGCAAAAATAATTCAATCTTTACAAAGAACATTATTCTTTATTACAATTACATGAATGCTTTGAAAATATTAATACAAAAACCAATGTTTGGGCCAGACGTTAATGAAAGAATCCTTTACAATATTATAATTTTTTTTTAATCGACGATGGGCTAATAGATAACCTAGATTTTATACTGTGTCAATGTGTCTGTGTAATAAAGCGAGCGCCCACAGAAAATTTTGGCTTTCTTATGTTAACAACTAGAACACATCAAGTCAGTCAGGTTCAAAATACCTCTACACCACTAAAACAGTTATCAAATATTATAACATATAAATAATAATATGACAAGAAGATAGGTAAAAAGAAAGATAGTAAGGTGAATTTAGATATTTACCATTGTTAGCGTCATTCTGTCAATCTCGTGTTTATCCTTGGTCTTGTGCTGGCGAAAGGGTGAGTGTCCTTTAAGCAATTTGTACAGCATGCAGCCAAAACTGAACCAATCTGCCGATGAGTCGTAGCCTGTTCCTTTCGAAAGTACCTCTGGCGCCATATACCCGTGCGTGCCTCTGAAAGCAATCAAAGTAGTTCAGGTCTCAATGAACCGTAGTTATTTTACGTTAGGAAAACTTTATATTTTTTATACATTTATATTAATAGTAGAGATGGAAAGGCACGTGCACAATTTACTCCGGAACAAGTGTGTCTTTAAATGTTAATTGCATTTTTACATAAATGTAGAAATATCGGTTCGAACTTTTTCCAAATAATTAATACTTACTTTATTTTAATTGTTGTCCATCATAAGTAAATTACAAAGAAAGAATTTAATACTAAAATAACATTTTTACCAGACAAGCGTACGCATAACAAATGTTTGGATAAATACGGTTAGAATATGTTTAGTTTTTCTTCCATTTTAATGAAGATTGAAGAGTAACGAAAATAGTTAACTTATCCACCGACACAAGTTTCTCTTTTAAACTAAGAAAACTACTACAATCGTTTTGAATAATCTTGTATCTAAATGCATTGCCTGCTGCTTGAAAACACTTTGTCAGGTATAAAACTTACACGCTGGCGTGAGGCTTTTTTTTAGAAAAGTCGCAAGCAAGCCCCAAGTCCGATATCCGTACGTGGCCGTGTTCGTCTAACAATATGTTCGCAGGCTTCAAATCTCTATATACTATGTGGCGTTTGTGCATGTGTTCCAGACCTGCAAAATAAAACAGAAACGTATAGTGTAAACCAGGCCAGTTGTTGTCACCCTAATAAGTGATTAAAAAAAAAAGCTTGTGAATCAATGTGTAATGTCTCGTGAAAATGGTGTCAATTACTTATCGACAAGCTGTCAATAACTGATTTCGTACTATTTGTTTTTTTATATGTTGTTTACTACCCGTCCACGAATAATTTTGATCCAAAACTTTACATTCAGCAGAAAAATGAGTTGAGAAAAGAAAAATTTCTTGAAATTTCAACTTGATTCAACTATTTTTAATACATTTTTTTTTAATGTATAGTACAAATATTGCCTAAATATACAATAAGGGCATCCCGCATACAATTTTTGAGAATAATACAGCTGATTTTGAAACAGAAAGACCATAACCAATTTATATTATATTAGATTACATACTATTTAATAAATTACGTAGTCAAGCGCTAGTCTATAACAAATAAAAAAAATTACATATACAATTTAATACCCAAAGTACAAAAATAATTATAACTTGTATATTCATTTACTGCGATATTTTGATAACTGTTTAATGTTTGGGGAGTACAATAGAAGTAATTTGTATATCATAGGAAGTTTCTTCAAAAGTGAAATAAATTGTTAGACATAATTTTTAACGAATTGCAATTTTGACTTTCACTTAACTGGGCTAGACAATCCTATAATCCTAGTACTAGTTAGGGTGATATATTGCACCACACTGTACAATTGTGTGGAACACAAATGTTTGGCAGCAGAAGTAGGAGCCGCGGTAAAAATTCTCCGTCAACAGAGATTTACTAACAGTATTTAAAGATAGCTAATGTTTGTAGAAAATAAACATATTAATATACAAAACACTAATGACTTTTCGAGTTACGTGCGGTTTAAGAAATTAAATATCACCGGCATTCCCAAGGAGGGTTAGCGTCAGG
>DWHU01001606.1:0-11928 GCA_018247975.1 Parides photinus | reverse complement strand
CGCTGGCCAAGTGCGGGTTGGCGGATAAAGCCAGTGATATTTAATTTCTTAACACGCACATAACTCAGAAAAGTCATAGGTGCGCGCCGGATTCGATCCCGCGACCTCCAAATCGGAGGCCGAGGTCCCAAACTACTCGGCTATCACGGCTATAAATGGCATAGTACTGTAAGGCGACATAATTAGGAGCTGCGGTAGCATCTACCTAGACCCAAACTTTTTGCGCCTACCTTACCTTAGCCTTTATTAAATTCTTATATTCTTCCCTCCTATGCAATGTACATAATATTTAATATCAAAAAAAAAATATTGTCCACCTTGTTTGTTGGCTCAGCCCTCGTAATGATCCCATTGTTGGGACTTAACCTTCTGTCATAATGAGATTGTTTAGGTCATAACCCACCACGCTGGCCAAGTGTAGGTCGGCGAATAAAGCCAGTGATATTTAATTTCTTAACAAGCACATAACTCAGAAATATTATCGGTTAGCGCTAGATTCGATCCCGCGATATCCAGACGGAGGACGAGGTCTCGAACCACTAAGCTATTACGGCACTTAAGAGCTTATAACTAAAACTTAAGAATTTGTTTTCTCGTTAAATTTAGCACCGAAAAATTTTCCAGTCCATTTACAAATTGCGTCCCTTAACTACCAAATTACCCGCTTGTGGGGGGCGGGGGCCCTACTTCCCTTATTTTTATTATTTTTTAGTCTTTCTCCCGGTTTAGTGGGTTCGGGGTCAATATTTCTTTATTTTTAATTACTTGATATATTTTTCATTTGATATATTTTACTTGATATATTAAATATCCTTTCCTTCATACTTTATTCATTATTTGTTCTATTTATCATTCTATATCTATTCATATTTTACCTTTCTGTCTTTACGTTTACTTTTCGTCCTCTTGTTACCCTATTTTTTTTAGTTTTAATTTATTCTTTGGTACTTAATTTTGGTCTACTTTGTATTCTATTCTTATTGCCAGTCTCTATTTATTTTACCCTTAAATTTTCATTCTTTCCTTTACCTTTGCTATAACAACTTCGCAGAATTTTAGAAAGATGTGACGACTTTCTTCTTCACTTATCATGAGGCCCTACGTTAGCAAACACTGAGCTAGATGATCTCCTGCAACAGAGGTCTACCACTAACTAGTAAATATATTGATAAGAGCACTAGCTTTTAGTACCTTTTATTCTTATGATACAAGTTTTCATTTTATCAATTTTATTATATTATGTATGACTTTTTATATTATTAGATTTGTTTGTGTACAGCTTCACTTATCTATCTTCCACGCTATTTACCAGAAAGTTTTAAGGATGAACCCCACACCGGAGCGGGTACAGTGATATTACATTCGCCCGAATTTTCGCCGTTGATATAATAAATAACCATTCTATTATACGGTCCGTGACAAAAGTAATTTGTAATACCACCTACGGTTAAATTGCCCGAACGTTAACTATAACTTACAGTGTAATACGTTTTCTCTGCGAGAGACTTCGGGCAAAAACATTTCTTACACAACCTGAAAATGTAGCAAAGTTTACCTGTAACCGCATTAAAAATACCGAACAGTATTAAATACTGAAACTGAAGCCGCGATAGCTCAGTTTCTACAGGCTATATATAGCCTCGGTTCAATCCCCACTATGAAAAAAACATTGCGATAAAACCGATTCCAAGATCAACAGCTTTAGTGAATGTGTCATCCGCCAACCCGCACTTGACCGGCGTGAATAAACGGCCACAGCTTTCTCATTATAAGAAGGACCCAAGTCCCAGCAATACGAACACTATGTGGGCTGTTTATTATCATAACAAAAACTATTATTTCTCACGTAAAGTAAAACGAGAACTATGCTAAAGTAAACCGCGTAACTTAAGTTAACATGTAAGTGAAGTTGTACCTGTAACTTTCCATTTATAAAGCTGTGGGTACATAAGAAATTTAAAATTAACGCAGCTTTAGTTCTCGTCGTTTTAAGACTGGTGGTGCAGTTAGCAAATTTACTTGTGTATTGACTGTAGTTATTTTTTAACTGTAACACCTTTCTATCTATAACAAAACAAGTACAAAAAAATATAATTCGAGCGTAGGTTATTAAATAAATATGACCATTAATCTTATACCATTCAGACTTGATTTTTATTGACTAACTTTTGGATGGTTGTTTAGACCAGAGCTTCTTAAACTATAGATCGCGACCCCAAAAGCAACATTCTGCGGTCGCGATTTTTAATTTAAGATTTTTGTATGTTTCAAAACGAATTCTTAAATTATATATTTTCATATGTATATGTATATTGTTACCTACTAAATAAATCATCAAAAAATGTTAATTAATTTTTCTTTTATATTTGTACGGGGTCGTGAATGACAAAAGTTTAAGAAGCCCTGGTTTAGACAGATCGTAATTTAATATTGTTTTTGTAATTGTATTGATGAAAGATTTGGTAAGTTGGTAATGATAATGATAATACATGAATAAATAAATAATTAGTGGTAGGTTTCTATTCAACTCGCAATTTCTACCCACAAATAGTAAAGCTGTGTTCCGGTTTGAATGGCGTAGTAGCTAGTGACATTATTAGACCGATGAGATCGAGAATATTCTTATTTTTTTCATCTATTACTTTATTTATCATATTATTTATTACATGGTTAATAACCCGTGATATCAAATCTTTGTCAGCCCTCGTGGGAAAACTAAATAATAGATTGATAATAAACATAGTAATTAATCTTCTCACTGCTGGGACTCGCGATTTTCTCCCACAACGAGAGAGCTTTGAATATTCACGAAAGCGGAAGCTCAATTTCGGTAAGGATCGAACCAGCTCTTCTTTGAGACGTGTAACGTTTTCGACTAGCTTATAAACTGAGCTATAATAGCTTCGTAAGACATTGTCATAAGCTTACGTATATTTAGCAGCGAGACAGCAGCGAATAATCGTTATAATAATTCCATTCAAAGCTAAGTGCTAACGGAAGCTCCTGTATACACCTGTGCTTACACCCAGGCATCTACTAAACACTTGGGTGAGTACGTTTAGCACTATCGATGACTATCTTATTTAGAAACGTTTAATACTGGTTGTAAGTATGGTTGGTGACAATCTAGGTCAGTGTTTCCCAACCTTTATGTCATGCCTTATATCTTAGCCTACGTAAATTCCTTATGTCCTCCCCTTCTCGTGTAACACACGTAATTTTTATTAGACGCGAAAATGTCGAGTCTGTTTTCGAATTAACCCCTGAATTACCAAATTTTCCCATGTGGGGCGTAGGCCCCACGTTGGGAAATTCTGATCTAGGTAGTAACCATCATTGCTTTCCATTTCAATAGTATCCTAACAACTGCCATGTTAAGACCAAGCCGTATCAAGCGAAAATCTTGCTCGTCTCATTTAATTAAAATCGGCAATTATACTATGAATCCCGGACAACTTTCTTTAACATTTGGTACTGGTAGTGGTAGCGGTAGGTAATTAGTAAGCGCTGGTTAGTGCCACTTATTACCACTGCAAAGTTTATCCAGATCAAAGGTCGCATAAACCATTTCGTTTGATAAACCGCCACCGCTGATCAATACGACCGCAAGCTTTACTGGCTACATTTAAAATGCAACTAACCGGTTCTAATTATACCTTTGTCACGGAGCGCGAATCGGCTCATTAATACAGAGGTCGGCAACCTGAGGCTATGTAGTTCCATCAATCAATTCAATGAAAATCTTTATTTATAACGCCACAGAGCTAGCTAGCCTCAAAGCTTTATTTATGCAAGGACTATTTATTTTTGGTAAGAAAAATTTTTATGGCTCTTTGAAAACGAATATAATTACTCTTTCCACAGAAAAGGTTTCTGAACCCTGGTGCAGTTTATACGTTTCATTAGCGCATAGTTATGGAACGTATGTACTACGACAAAAGTTTGCGCGACACCGCGCTTGATAAGTAGATGTAAATCCAACTCTAACATACAGTGTGCTACCGACTAGTTCGCGTCGCGAATAACGCGGTGGCTTACCAACATTAATTATTCCAAGATAATTATACTCTAATACGATTATTTATTATTCAATACGTTTGTTTAAGCCTCTTACTGTACAGGATGATTGGTATTACGAAAAGCTTTAAAGGTGTGAATGTACAGTTCATATACAAAAATCGTTACAATCAATCCTTTATTAACAGGTGAACATCCTGCTCGTCTCGTTGCATGGATGAATAAAAAAAATAAAAGTAATTAATAATCAAATATGAATGAGTTCATTATTACCATACGGTATTTATACAGCAGTAAGATATAGTAAAGATTTACTATCTGCGAAGTGAATCGTTAAATTACAACGATAAAAGCAATGTGATATTTTTGCCGTCTAACGAGTTGAGAAGTTTCATTTTGTAAAAGTACTTTAACGTGACGTTTAAATTTTTATTTAGGTCTAGACTTTATATTTGTAAAAATGTGTCCTGTTTTGAGGGTCGGAAAAGGCAGCGTGCGTTCAATATTCAATCATTATTCATGTGAAATGTCATGACATCAACAGTGATTTAATTAGATGACAATCTTACCCGACTGTTGGAAATCTATGAAATGGATCAATATGATAAAAGTACATAATAGATGGCGCTGTTGTAAGTTGATGAATACTATAAACACGCTGTTGTAAACAGATCAGTATAATAAATAAAAGTATAAATAGATGGCGCTGTTTTAGACAACAGACATAATTTTCTGCTATTTAATTAAAATCTAGTTATTAAACATTGTATAGGTGACTATAAGAAAAAAGCCATAGAAGATATAAACCTATGTAAAATTATGGTGCCTGTTTTAATAGTAATTACTTTTTAGTACTTATCAACCGCATAGTTTATTTTTAAAGCGTTGGTGGGCAAACGAGCAAATAGTTCACCTGATGGAGAGTGATTACTGACGCTTAAAGGCAGTCGTAAAACTAAAGCGATCGCGGTTGTGTGGCCGACCATTAAGGTTATGGATGGATTAAATCTTTTCTTGAAGGTCTCCATCTCTTATAGATTTGGAAATACAGTTAAAGCAAACTGATTCCCCAAAGTTATTCTGCGTGATAAAAAGTAGCGTGTGAAACGATCAGAAAGATCACCAGTCATCTAGTTGGAGGTAGTGGAATTTGGCGTTGTATCGTGTACTGGGTGGAAAGCAGTGACTAAAATTCCGGACAAGTCGGAACACTTAATTACAATTCATAAGAAATGCAATGAAATGCAACATCTCTTCGCATGGCCAGTGGGTATAGACGGTTAGAAAGATCTTAGTCGTCTACAATTCTAGACGCTCTCCGTTGCATGTGGAGGAAAAACTGATACTAGTCCGCTCGCCTATAAGTTGTACAGTATTTCACGTGGGGCCGAATTTGAGCTTTATATAGAAATTAGTGTTTACTTCTTATAAGCCGTGATAGCCTAGTGGTTAAGGACCTCGGCCTCCGAATCGGTGGGTCGTGGGTTTAAATCCAGGCGCGTACTAATGACTTTTCTAGTTACGTGCGCTTTAAGAAATTTAATATCACTGGCATTCCCAAGGAGGGTTAGCGTCAGGCAGGCGGCCGGAAAAACTATAGCCAATACCCTAGCAGTGTGTTTAGTACAGATGGAGACTAACACACTGTGCCCCAACCCAAAGAAATGAATTGGGATAATGGGAAGGACAAAAAAATCCTATAATTTAATAAGCCTTTTATATCAATTCCCTTATATTACATATAAAATGTTAGTCTTTGTTAATATCTTATGACTAATTGTTAGTAATTGGTTTGTTTGTTATTGTGTTAACCCGTCTTTGGGTTAAAGTCTCCTCTAAGTTCATTCACGCCTCTCTTTCTCTGGCTTAGATCCACTGTTTCCCTGCTGTGTTGGATATGTCGTCACCGTCTATTTAGTGCACTGGTTGTCATGTGACATGTGTCTGGTACATTGGCTTTACTTTAAGTGCATGTGTAAACTTACCAGTCATTTTAATTCTTTCCGTTATTACATCAATTTTAATTTTTCGTGCGCTCCACCCGTGTTTTAAGTAGGAGAGATAAAGTCTGAAAAGTCTCACTACATGTTAATACCCGAATGCCGTGTATACCGTAACTAAGTTTGTGGCTGCTCGTACAGTTTAAATCTACCTGCATTAAGCTCGGCGCCGCGCAAACTTTGCTCATTGTCGCTGCGATTGCGCGGAACTAGGCGATGTTAACTAAACGACAGGTGATCTGCACCCCCACAGTGTGGCGCCACGCTCCCCACCACCGGGGATGTTTCAATCCGGAAACTGACTTACGCAAATTTATAAAGGAATATAGCAGTGCGGTGATATTTTTTTACTTTCCTGGCGGTAGGTCCAGTAATTGCTTCAGACATTATCTTCAATGAACTGCAGTTACTATAATTTTTCACTTTCTATTTTTATTAAGTTCTTGGACAAGTAAGAACGGTTACATTTTCCCAGAGCATTATACTAATATATTTATATGTAAATTAAATAAAATATTATTTAAAATATACTTTTTGACCTTTACATGAGTGGGATTATAATAATGGATGAGATCAAGAATGAGTACATAAGAGGAAATTTGAAAGTGGCGCTTGCAGTAGAAAAGTTGAAAGTAAATCGTCTGTCCTGGTATGGACATGTTGAGCGTAGAGAGGAAACGGATGTGGTTAAGAAAGTTTTAGGAATGGGTTTTGGTTGGAAAGAAAGAGGAAGGCAGGAGAAAGGATAGATGGATTGTGTGAAAGATGATATACAGTGTAAGAAGGTGAATGATGAGTGTCTGATAGGAATGCATGGAGGCTAGAGGCGTAGTGCCTCGATCCAAAACAATTTGGGAAATAGGCTAGAGAATGATGATATTTTTGAATAAGATACTTTGTAAATATCTCAGATGTTACGTAACATTACGCGGTTATTTCGGAACGGGAGTTTACTGAATTGTCACATTAAAAACCGTTTCCGCGTTCACGTTGAGGCTTAACTTTTCCTTCACATTGAGAGGCGTAAATTTAAATATGATTTGTTCGCGTTTGAACTGTTTCTTTAGTAATACAGATGAAATCGGTCAATGCGAATAAGAAGGTGACTTGGAAATTTTATTGTTCAGTATAAATAATTGTACAGAATAAATGACAATGAAAGGAAGGAATTGAGGTCAAGTGATAATAATTGTGTTTTTCTGCAAACAATTGAATTTTTGTTTAAAAATATTAAGGCTGTGATAATGAATAGCAAAGATACAATATGGATGGTTACGGAAGCTATTTCTGTTTTTACTTGCTGGTGAATAAATAATAATGGATATTCTTATTGTCCATGCCCAGGATAGTGGCCTCGTGGCATATGGGTGTGGTTCTCGGAACATATTGGTTTCCTCTTGATGTTCTCCTTTTACAGAAGCCCAAGCTTGGTGGGAGTTGAATCCGGGACTCATGGCGACATAAGAGAGGACGTAATGCAAACTAAACCATCATAGCTTAAAAGCTAAAGAAGTAATCGTCTCTTTGAGACATTACATGTTGACTCTCGTTACCCCAATAATTTCGCTATTTTCAACGCCCTTTAAACCGGAACACAGCAAAGCTTGCACTCTGTTATCAGATATAAGAGCTTTGATGGTACCTACTATATTATAAGCATAGGAAGTACACACGTCAATTTAAACGAAACAGCGAATATCGAAATATTTGAACGTAAAAACAGAAACGCTCAGTAAAATTTTTAGTTTTTGTCTACAAATTGGACAGTTAATTGCGTTCCGGTTTTTTTTTTACCGATGCGTAGCGAAGGCTTTTGTTTTTACGGTACGCGAATATAGTGCCAAACGGTAAATGTTTTGGTAACGAAATGAACGTTTTAATTGCCGTTACCGTACTAAAGCTTTATAGTGGACAGTTCTAAAATAGATATAACGAAGCATCGGAGGCCGTCTGGGTTCAAACGCAGCTCCTATTTCTGCCACCAAACATTAAAGTATTCTGGTTTGAAGGGCGTTTAATGAAATTACTGGGGTACAAGATTAACATCTTATATCTCAGACGTGCACAACATGGTGCTCTATATTCTAACTATTGCCACATCCTGCGATGTATTAACTACAAGTTAAGAAGCATTGCTCAGCAAATGGCAATGGAGCTTTTACGAAATTAAAATTCATAGTAAATACCCAAAAAAAAAGATAAAAACCTTTTTTTTATTATTTATCACATAAAAACTGATCCTTTCCTACCTTCGACTTTATTGGAAAAAGGATGTAGTGCGATTGACACTACTGTCAGAAGATATTCTGTGAATCAGGAAAAATTGGGATTTTCATTAACAACATTTGAAATAAAAAAAAAATAGATTTTACTTTGCTTTGATATTACAATTACAGACGAACGGACGGACGACTGGCCACTATAGGGGTATTTTCTTCGGTAAAACCTCTAAAGACATTATATGGGTTTGCATGGGTGTTTGTGGCCTTGAGACATAAAAGGTTAATGTTACCGAAGTAATTTTATTACCAACTGCGTCCTTCAAAAGCAGAATACAGTAACTTTGTACACTACTGCTTGGTAAAAGCTGCGGTGATCCTGGTCTAGATAGTCTCCGACAGAAAAATCTTCTGGACCTCGGGGGTAAGTATTTAGCTATTGATCTACCAATTTAGACAAATAAAATTCATTAAACACTTTTAAATTCGTTAATACCATTCATAGGTTTAAGCGTTTGAATAATAAAACGTATGTGTACAACTGAAAGCTCGCAGCGCTGTAAGCGCTTAATGCTGGAACCAAACACAAGGAACTTCGTAATCAAATGTTGTGTGTTGACACGAGGCAAATTAAACACGTCGAGTGTGCACATTACGCAGGCGTGTGTACACTTGCCGGCAAATACAACAATCAAAGTCATATTCCTACTACTGGAGACCCGGAGTAAAGCGTTACTACACTTTAATGAACTTTACTAACTCTATGTGTATCGGGTAACTTGTAATCAAACCGTGGACAATTGAAATATAAATATAAGCGATGACGAATATATAACCTAGACGCGTGAAGGAAGGAAATGAGATAAAGAATGAATGAGTAAAGCAAAAATTAGAAGAAAGAAACGAAAGAAAGTAATGAGTTGAAAGAAAATACAAAACAAAACGAAAATATGGAAAGTAAAAGGCTCTCGCTCTTCTACAGCTACTACTCCTACTCTACTCTTACTTAGCTTTGTTTTTCTCATCATATATATAAATATCCACAAAAATGCGTCTGCAAGGTTTAGTTATTAATCTACATAAGTAGACCTAAGTCTGTGAAAAAAATACTTTTCTCTATTGACGGATCTTATTTTCAACGTTGAAAATATTAATCAGATTATAATTCAACAAAAAAACTTCAATTAATCTTGTTAATAATTTGTTTAGCCGTGATAGCCGACTGGTTTGTGACCTCGACCTCCGTTCGGAGGTCGCGAGATCGAATCCGGCGCGCACCTATCACTTTTCTGAGTTGTGTGCTTTAAGAAATTAAATATCACTGGCTTTTTCCGCCAACCCCCACTTGGCCAGCGTGGTGGATTATGGCCAAAATACTCTCTCATTATGAGAGAAGGCCCCGAATCCTATCAGCGGCAACATTTAAGGGACTGTAAAAAAAATATTTCATGACATACTTTAGGATATATCAATTTCCTTCGACTTTCTTTGGTGGTAGGTCTCTGTTGTCAAAGAACATCTAGTTACCATCTCTTACAAATATTGTGTTCCTGTTTGAAGGACGTTGTAGCTACTAAATTTACTGTGGTAATGAGACTAATATCTTATCTCTCAAAGCGTCGAGTACAATATTCTGCTTTGTTTACACTCGTATCTAGTGACTGGTTATGGACAGTCGTATCACTTACCACCAGGCGAACGTCTCGCTGTCTCGTTGTTAAATAAAAAAGCTTAGTAAAGAGCTTTTGTAATTATTATTTTTTTTTAAACTCTATGTTAATATGAGGGAAGAAAAATTTATTGTTCCAGCCAGGCTACATCAACAGAGCGCTTCCTAATTATTTTACTTAAATAATTAAGGACATGCCTCGGTACTAATTTAATAGACTAAGTAATTTTTTTTAAAGCAACCAACCCCTCGCCGAGGTCGTGTCGCGTTGAGATAAATTTTTTTTCGCACTGTCACAACATCTCCTTGAGATGACGTTAATAAACGACGCGGAGGAAAACGCTGCCCGAGCAAATTAGTATTTTTTGATGTCCAAAACAATTTTTTTAAATATATTTAAGTATAATTTATAACAAACAGGTTAAAGAGCGTTATACTAAGGGATTTTATTATATACAAGGTCACTACTCACACGTACAGTCCTACTTATATTTAACTATTACCGAAGACCATTGATGCTAATAACTTTAGGGATAGACGAAGAATACTTTAAGTAATCTTTTCATGCTGTTATTAAGAATTCTATATTTTTAATGAATTAAAACATAATAAAGGAAGTCGAGATGTTGTAACGTCGCCGACAGGAGTATGATTTCATCCTATTTTTACTATCGGATGTTAAACGCTTGTTGTGGACAACCGAGCAAAGAGGTTCAACTCCTCTTTTTTCATACAAACATCAAATAAAAAAAAAATAAGGTAACTGGCATTATGTGGTTTAAAAGGAATGACAAAAGATAAAAAAGACTTTAAAGCTTTTATACTAGTGTTTCCCAACATGGGACGTACGCCTTACAGGGGGGCAATTCGATAGTTGGAAATGGGCAATTTGAGAATTTACCCGACATGACTTTGCCTTCTTCGCTTTGGACGTCGGTGTCAAATTTAAAGAAAATAAAGTTGTTAAATTACATAGGGTTTCTTAAGTAGACGATTAAGTCTCTTAATACGAAAAATTATGTATAATATCAGGGGTGGGGTTGGGGGGATAAGAGTTTTAGAAAAGCCAAGGTGGGGCATGTCACAAAAAAATTCATCTATAAATCACAGTTAAAAATGATGAAAAGGTGTCAAAGTTTAGAAACCCCGTTTTATGCCCTGTTAATTAATATAACATAAGCCGATAAATAATTAGTATAGATCAAAGATCAAGCATTAATTGAACGTTAACATGTAACGTACGGGGTGTTGTAAGTAAGCTAAATGTCTAAAAGGCTTGCCGCTGACGTTGACAAACTGCGGAGCCGCTAATCCCAATAGATGGGAGGAGACGACTAATCAGGCACGGCACTGTCCGTACACGTTACCGTATCTATTAATCTTGATATCCGTATATCGCGTAATGACGCCATTTTTAACACATATTATATATGTGTACGCGATATACAGTATGGTCATTGGGTAATAAATCAAGCAGCAAAATGTTCGCGCCGCATGCCTTCCGCTTCCAAACTTACCCCACTCATTTTCACTAGCTACATCAGTCTTCAAACAATTTAAACAACCCAATTAACTATTAAGTAACCTAGATAATTGCGAGCAATTCAAAGTATTTAATATTTAATGAGCTCAAAGAACTGTTTCGCAAACGTTAGCTCATCCAACAATAATCGCTTATAGTACTTCTCTAATAAAGTACAATATTAAAATGTCTTTATTACGTTTAACTCACAGTATTATTATTTGTAGATGTTAGTGTGTAGAGCATTTTTTTGATTATTTAACTTTAAGTAAGTGAGACTAATCTGCTCTACTTAAGTTATTCCGTTTCTGTGTAAATATAGCTCTCAGTAATCACTAGCTACAGTTCTCTCCTAAGTGCTGTAGTAGATAGATAAAATCGTTTATTTGACCACCCAGTACAAATACAAGAAACAGTAGTTTGCTGTAGTGCTACCTCATAGTTTAATTATAAACAAACCCACAAAAATAATATCAACTTAATGAAACATACGTTTGAAAT
>DWHU01001605.1:0-11929 GCA_018247975.1 Parides photinus | reverse complement strand
ATTGTTATCCCTGTAACCTTTCATTACATTCGGCCCTTTTATCAGAAGTTCTCCTACCTATTAACATAAAGATAATACGGTAGTCAATTATGACGTGTTTCTGGATTACCCGAAAATCTATCTGCAAATTTTTGTTTCAAACTATTATTTTGATGCTATATCCATAAATGTCCGTCACATTGTCCAGCATGTATTAATTAGTTAGTTAACACCAGATAAATGATTAGACTTTTTAAATGGTTTATGGTGTAAGAGAAATTTCATATCCTAGCACTGTTTTAGGAATCAGCGGCTGCATATGACGAAATATTACATTTCACTGTTTGGGATTTGTTACAAAGCAAGTGAGCATAATCCTTGATGATGTTATTGCACGTAGAACGGCTATCTAGCTTAGCTTATTATCAATCTAGTACGTTTCGAGTTCTCGACATTTTATGGTTTTAACAAATGCCCAAATTTTAGTCTAAAATTATATGTTACTCTTTGCTGCGTGAACTCGTCGAAAAAGAAAAACGAGGAAAGGTGGTTCTAAATAAATTACAATAATAATATTTATTTTATTACTATTATTTTGTTATGCTCTTAGATTACTTACCTCATCTTGATCTAGATTGTTCAAATCGTTGTCGACTACTCTCATTTCAACATTGGGCAAACCGTAACCGACTTTCGTGTAGTCACTGTAGCCTATAGGACTAATTGTAGCTAAAGAACACGTCTCCGTTAAACCGTAACCTTGTTTAAAGTTCACGTTTGGCTGAAATATACATAAATCATTAAAGGTATAATTCATTTCAACTATAACTTTTATTTATAATTACCAATACGATCGCCTTTGCGGAGCAATGCAAGTGCAAGCCAGGAAAGGGACCTAGTTCGATTTTAGAGTCACATTTGGTAAAGTTTGGAGAATTGAAGGATTTTTCATACTAGCCTATATGGCTACCACATCTTTTTCTCGTTCTTATTGTCGCTTAACATCTACATACCATGATAAACTTAAAACTCCTTTTCGGCTTCGATAACTAGAAACATTGAAATGATGTTAGTGAAGCATTTACAAAATATCTCTGCTTTTAAATACATATTTTTTTTGCGTTGTTGATTAGAAAGAAGTTATTATTACAATGCCTTACGTTAACTTTATTTAATAACCTCTCAATATCCGCCGTGGGTAGTGGAGCTGCGCCTGACACAATAGTCCTTAATCGTTTGAAATGTTTCGGCAAAACATCTGGGTGCGATCCTAAAAATAAAACTGAAAGAAATCATGTAACTAAAAATGTACAATTGTCTATTTCATACTATGATAAAATTTAGATATTCTACTAATATAGTTACAAGTGTGTTTATATTTAACACAAGAGGAAATGTGAAACTAAAGTAAGCAACCTTCCTGTCATGAAAAACACCTGAGAGAATCAAAGAAATTTAATAATTTACTTTTTTTTACTGAGAACCTTTTTTGCTGTATGCGAATTCCTTACATTCTAAGTAACATAATGTTCATGATTATTGTTTTTTTACAACACATTTATATTACTATTATATTCAGCTTCGCTGATGAAAAGGGTTTAAGAGATTTTTCTTGGCATTTTATAAGTAGTAGAAGTAATTTTGTTTTATGGAACAAACAACGAAGGAATAGATAACGGTGAAAATACTTAAAATATTAGAGATTCTAATATTCTCTCTGTCGTCTAGGTGACAAATCCCATCAAAATTTTAGTACTAAGATTAACGAAATAAATCTCTTAAAGGCTTTTCACAAAACACTCGAAATACACATTGAATTTATAAGTACCACAGATGTTGTTGATCAGTAAAAATAAGCTTTGAAAAAGATCTGGCATATTTTTCGGTGCTCATCTAAAACCAAATGAGGTAAAATTATTCTACACTTGTACTTATTTCATGCTTAGTAAATGAGAAAAAATACCTAATGGCGGCGCCAAGTACAACAAGTTGAAATCATACTTCGATAATACATCCACAAATGTTTCAGGACGAAATCTTGGATAAGTCACAAGTTTCATACCGACAGAAAACTTGTGAATCGTTATAATATTCAGACCGTAAGAATGAAACATCGGCAATACAAGCAGTGAACAATCTTGATGTGATTCTGTAAACAACCAACAAAAAAATTAAATCATTATGTGAAATAATAATCAAAGAGTACTCCGTATAAATGTACTGGTGTATGTAGATGAAGTTGTTAAATAATAAAACTTATTAACAAAGCAAAAAGTCGGCAAACAAACTATCACATACAAATTACAAACACATTTTAAAGCAAATGCTTATTCGTGAATGTTTATGTTAATATTGAATATCACATATTACATACTACAATATACCTGACGTATGCCAATGAAGTCTACATTCTGTATTCTGTTGCTCCGCATTTGCTACAATATTTCTATTTGTCAGTTCAACACCTTTTGGTAAGCCAGTAGTACCACTGGAGTAAAGTAACAATGCTACGTCGTCCTCATTTCTTTCTACTTCTTTTAATATACTCATATCGATGTTATTATCTTCAACCAATTCGCTAAACGCCACAGTTCCTTCTGGCATTGTTTTATTAATATTTATCATAATTTTCGGGATATTCTTCTGATACAGCTTTAATGCTTCCTTGACTACAGCAACAGTTTCAGGTACGACAAAAATTAACTTTGCTTCAGACATTATTAACTGCCTTTGTACTTCGTCTGGATAAAAAAATATGTTTACATACTAATTAAGAAATCAATGTTAGGGGTATTATTCTTTGGACAGACTTATCTATATTGATTGTCGTATGTTATGATTTAAACATCAATGTACAGCTTTTATATTAATATTTAGTAGTTATGAGAATATTCATTAATGCTTTTGTTAAAAAGTTTTGTTAATAATACTAACGTGAAGTATAATTTGGATTTATTGTAGTGACCATTCCCCCAGCAGCGAGTATACCAAATATCGTCGTCATGTACTCGGGTAAATTAGGCATCATAACAGCCGCAGTGTCGCCGGTTTCTAGTTTGAATTTTTTCCTCAAATTCGCTCCAAGTATATGTGTCTGTTTATATACTTGCTCATACGTGTATCGCCTGCCAGTTGCTGCACACTCCTACAAATATCAATAAATCATAAATAAAAACATAATTTATTATAATTGAAAAGTGGTATTTAGAATTGTCAGCTGAAATGCAAAAAGCAATAGCAGTTTGAGAGAAGATGTACGGAATTTATTGTTTCACAAATGTCTGTAAGTTTTGAAATGTATAAAAGTAAAAATTCGGTTGATATACGAGCTGGGCTTTATGAATGGGTCAATGAAAACATAGGCTCTAAGAATTATTCCTTAACAATTCGGTTAAACAGATATCACAACCATTTAGGCTTATTTATGTGCAAAAGCTACAACCTTATGCATTGAACGCATTATTTTGTTAAATTTTTAAGTTGTTTGTACTAGTAGTCTTACGATTGATTAAAGTCTAGTCTCCACGTCCTTCACTCCAAGATAGATGTCTAGTATCCACTGTTTTTACACATAACGAATTACATTTTTTTTTTGCAAAAATTTCACATCATGCTTGATAAAAATTAATTCCGATACCTAATTTAGAGTTGCATTATGCTAACGCCGTAGTCGCTGCATGTGTGCAGTAAAAACCGACATCATAGAACCTCGAGTGATACATGTTTCAATGTAAACGTAATGTAATAGGTGATTATAGTTGTATGAATAGATAAGGTCTTAAAACAAACAAGGTTAGAAATAATTTATTGTCTTATACCTAATTAATTATCTATGGATCTTATGAGATAATCATTTTTTTATTTAGCTGTAACAACAATGACATACACAGATAAAATTTAATATAACATTATTTTTTTAGTTAAGCTCCAACATAATGGTCATAAGAGTACAGCGTAAACAGTAAGTGGCATAAGTTTTTCTTTCCTTTTATTATCTGTGAATCACCAAATCGCCAAATCATAAAACTAATGACAAATTAATGAAGTACATACTTAATAACATTGGAAAATAATAACTTTTAAATAATTTTTATTACATCCTGCTAATATTATAAACGCGAAGTTTGTAAGTATGGATGTTTGTTACCATTTCACGGAATAACTAGTGAATGGATTGTAATGAAACTATACAATGATTTAGCTTATACATTAATATAAAATATAGGCTACAATTTATAAAGATATTGTGTGAATTGTCCAAAACATCGAGTACGTAGGAAAAAACCTATCTGCCAGCTATTCTGGCGTGCGCTGCCAAAACTGCTAGTTACATCCATACATATGTATGGAATGTATGATCAGATGACATTACAATTTAGTTACCGTATTTCTTATGTTAACAATATTTATTAATTATATTATTATGTTATTATAGTGCGACTATGAAATGTCAATATTCAGTCATGCTATTATAATTTTTAAATGTGACCCAAAAATTATTTAAATATATTGTGCTTAAGGATGGTACGCGTGGTCTTTAAAAGTCTATATTTATTAATTATCTGAAGTGAGCTAATGATGATAACGTGGTTGACTTTACCACAGCAATCTTCGTCGCCCATTTATCCATATTCCTCCACAAGTACTCCGCGACTGTAATGTTGGGAATTGTGATGTCGTTGAACGGAGATTTCACTATTCTATCACTAGTCCACACATATTTGTTCCATTCCAAACAAGCTGACGTCTTGAAACTCCTCTTGGAAGCATTATTCACTAATGAAGTAAATCTAAACATTGTCAAGAAATTACACCTCTTGTTAAAAGTTATTTTATTTTTAGAATTTCATTAATAGAATAATTAATTGCAGTGTACACGTTATGAAGTAACGACAACTAGCGCATGAGCCCCAGTCAACAAATTACTAAAACTACCGTACAATCACATCTTGATCATTAAATCGATTCGTTCAGTTTGACACCGTATCAAATCTTCCGAACATGATGAATTAATTACTTTATTATGAATTCTACTATAATTGGTGCTTTGTAAGATGTTATATTGTGTACTTGTATGACCAGTCATACTACACAAGTATACCAACCAACAGTTTTAAGCGAGTCTTTTTATTATTTAAATGCATCATGGCTACCAATTAGTAATCTATTGACGCTAAAAAATGTGTTTATATTAATTACAACACCATTCCATACAGGAAGTTACCCCTTGAACGTTTTGATAATATTTTAAGAATTTTAAAAACAATGTTGGCATTTATTTCACCTAATTTACTTTTTTTAAATAATTTACTAAAAACTATATACAATGTTATAAAAAAAATGGTAAATGTCATTTCACTAAATTTAAAAATATATTACTAAAGATAATTACGCTCGCTTCGGTGTAATAAGCGGTCGATTTTTTATCAATCTTATTTAATTGCTACGTAGGCATAATGATATCGATTACTTTTGTCTACAATCTTTGATTAAAAACATGGAAGTGATATTTAGATAGAAGCGATATTATTTTAAGTTCTTTATTTGATGGAGAAGAGCAGCGATTACTGAACCAACAATATTTTTAACTCCTAAATTTAAGATAAAGTTTGGTTTATTGCCCAACTGCACTATCCGTGACATATCCTGTCTCAAATGTTATAATAGCAGACTTTCTTAACCTTTTTATTCTTGAAATATATAATTTTCCATTTATGTTATATACTCAGTACTAATTTAAAGGGTTGGTGTAAATTAATGTACACTATTTTTATTATTGCATTTGCAAATCATATTCACAATTAAATAAAACAGTGTTAACTGTTCCTTGCCTTTTATCCAATTAATATCAGTTTATTAAATAAAAAAAAGCGAATTAGGCAATTATTTAACCATACAAACATGATTGAAATGAAATAACAATGAACATATTATTTTAGTTACCATTTATAAGAAAAATGAACAGTGTTTTGCTATAAAAATATTTATCTTTAATGTCTCTGAAACTATCGGTTTTTTTATAAAATGTACTGTGATTAATTGATAACAAACGCGTTATATTTTATCCCTTTTAAAAACTAAGCACACTTGTTTCCAATCAACCTATACATTACTCTAACTTACTAAAGCAGGGTTTCAGTGTACATTTATGACATCCATTTTTTCTGCGTACCAATATACCAATAATCTTATGAAGAAGTATTTAATTTCAATTTGCTCTACAACTACTGATTATTGTAATTATTATTTGATGAGCTTTAATAATCCTTTTGTCATCGCATAAAATAAATAAAATTTTAATTATGTGTAATATCACCAGTTCAGTGTCGCTAAATATTTTTTATAGAATTTCTTAGTACTAATGTGTATTTAAAACTAGTCATAACGTGTACAAATATACAATACAAAAATAAATCTTGCTTTTCTTTTACACACCATACCTTCAAAAGTCCCAATGTTACATTATTTAACTAAGTACATTAATTGCACCAAAATGTTAAACAAACCCTTTGGTGGTATTGGGAGCTAAATACATATATCGTAATTTGAATAAGCGACAGTATATTTATCACGTAAAATTGAGGTTAGGTTGATAAACAAAAAAAAAAACTTAATTAAAATATAAACTAGCTCTTAAGATTTCTTCTCCAGCGCTTATTTAACTACTTTTTTATTCATTAAAAACCTCTTAATTAAGAATGAAAAGTTATTACTTGAATCAGTAGCGCTTGGAAATATTTTTATCTCTACTTTCAATTCAAACTTGTATTATAACTGTATCAAATTAAAACGCGAATGAAATTTAAGTGTTTTATTTGTTACGATAAAGTTAGAGATTCAATTGATCTGAGTGTCCCGGGTTTCTAATTAACTTGAAATGCAAATGCAGCTATTACTGACGATTTAATTTACAGGTATTTATTCGAGGTCTGTTAATAACAAGTTATAATAGTGAGTGACGTCTCAATTGAATATGAAACGTGGTCTTAACTATTCATAGTTTTGATTAGTTCTACGCTGAGAAAGACTACTCTGTATCAATATTAATACTTAGTACTTTAATGATAGAAAAAAAACAAAATGTCAATATAATACAATCACAGTAACTTATTTACACTTCAATCATTATTGTCTTGAGTACAGAATGGACATATGATATGATTTTTGACCTATTTTGTGTTAATGTATATCATTCTGACTAGTACCACTACTTAAAGGCTCTATTTGTAACGTAGCTTTATTGTTAAATGTAATTTAAATATTCTCTATCGTTTTTATCTTAAATACCCTCATAATTTCTGAGTGTTATTGAAATAAATGAACCTGTAAAGTAGTCTTCATACATTATTTCATTACAAAAGAGCACTTTTGGTACAAAGGTAGCCTTTACAAAAGCTGCATAGGCTATTGCTTGGTATGTTGTTTTTTGCTGAATAAGGATTTGGGTTTCAATCTACTACTAGAATTGTTAGCAGTCTTTGTTACGCTGCTTCGAGTTTTCGAGGATGAAAGGGCCTTTGAGTAATCCGGTACACAAACAAACCGCTGCATTTTCGATATTAGATAGTAAATGGCCTTTATATTGATATCACAGTTAAGAAGTTGTCACAGAGTTGAAATAGACGAGTAATTCATTTCCTTCGAAAGAGCGTTTATGTTATTTAAAAAAGTAATTCTTATCATACAATGTGAAAACAGAACCTTTTAAAACAAACAAAAATTAAGTAAACAATAATATTACACGGTGATTTGTCATAGCTGTAAAAGCTTTAAAGAGGATGAATGTATGTATACACTCATTAGCTTCTAAGTAATTTTTTTAAAAAAATCTATGCCTGCGTAACGTCTGTTTCTTTCATTCTCTTTGGTTGAATGAGGTTTAGTAATTATTTAATAATACCGAAACGATTAAACTACCAACAAAAGGCTTATTTTTGTTATATCTCTCTTTGTCATATAACCGTAACATCCTTCCAGATGCAGTACATCTTCCGAAAAATTACTTCTAATAAAATTATTTTCTGCTAATGATTTGACGATGTTGTTAAAGGAAAACATTAACGTTACATTAATTTCAATTTCCTTGATACATATCCTCATTTATTTTGAACATTTACAGTCATTGATTCTTTTATATTTTTATTTCCTTTTCCAAAACATTACATTAATGGAATTAACGAAGGTTAGTTTTATAGAAAAATAATTTTCTTCCACAGCCCGAAGCTCTGATGTAATGAATCAGAATTGTTTTTATTGTTTCTATTATATTTCATGTCTGTTATCTTCCGCTTTTGTAGTTTTTGATTCGATATTTCAGCTGTATTTGTATCCATAAAAGCCTTTATATACATCTCTATTCTATTACAAGATATTATACGTTTAGTAGGGACTGTAAGATAAGCTACTAATAATTAAATCTTAAGTATCCTTTAAATAAACGTAAATGAAAATAAAGTTTAAACGCCTTATAAAAAATAATAGCAATCGCATTTATAAACATATTATGAAATATTGCTAATATTTATTTCAAAATCTTTAAAACGTAGTTTCTTTCTCTTATCCAGGTTCATTATCGATTTGTAGTAAACTTGTCTAAAAAAATTACTGTGATTTTTTAAATTTTATAAAACAGAATGCTTTAAAAAGAATGACACGGAAATATGACTACAAACGCCAATAACAACAATATGGTAAAACAGGAAAAGATTTAAAATTATCTAAAGGACAGATTTTATAATAGTTATCTAGGAATATATTTAAATGAGAGATCTAGTAATATATTTTGGGATATGACGAACAACCAATGTTTGCAGGTATAGATAAAAATAAAGAGATTACTGAGTCTGTGTGTGTGATGACTTCATAAATTTTTCAGTTGATGATAAGTTTTTAAGCAAATAATATGAAACATTTTCAACGGGACAAAAATACTTACAGGATGATCTCACAATTACGTCACTTTAAATATATAAATGTGTTCTTCGATGACATTGGCTTGGCAAATAATATACGAGCGTCGGTTGAAATCTATTGATTTAGTAGTTATCGATCTTGTCATACGATTTATAACAGATTTGTGACACGCCATTAGATTTTAATAATGTGTTAATTGGAGTAATGTAACCGGTCAAAGTATGCAGTTTGTTGATGCTTTTATAAAGGGTGGGCCAAAAATTTTTGCGCTTTTGAAACATGTCTAGAAATAAAATTACAAATGTTATTTTGTTTATGATTTATTTAACCTAATTATCATTTATTAAAATGTATGTTTTAAAAATGACATCTTCGAGATGTGTTCCGTCTCGTCGTTGGCACTCCTGCAATCGACTACGTAAACTTGCTATTTTTTCGTAAAGTTGCTATTTGCAAAAAATTTTTGCGCACCCTATATTACAAAACTATCGTCGACCATAAATCAAGACTACCAACAATTACCGAATCTTAATTAAATTATGACTGAAAGTAGTTAGAAATAAATGATATAATAACTAGCTTATAAGTAGCGGTTTTTCTTAGAATGGTACTTAATGCATAACAAGAGGAAAATGCACATGAAAAATCATACCGATAAGAAAGTCTACTATAAACATTTAATGGCATAATAGGAATAGCCTGTAATTTCCATATACGTGCTTTTATTGATAATATAAAAGAGAATGATATTGAGGAAAATTCATATATAACTAAAAGTTAAAATATCAAACTGTTACTACTACTACTACTAAAATATAGAACTGCTTATAATTACGACTCACTTATATAAAACAGCAGATTTCCAATCATGTTAAGATTCTCCATTTATTAAGTATTATACCAGTTAAAACTGATGGGTTAAAAAATTAGGGTCTGCTTCATATTATCGATAAATTATAATGAAGATGTCTGTTTGCAGTCATGTTCCTCCTCCTTTTTAAGTGATCTATAACTTATACACAACTTCGTATGTGAAAACAAGTTTCTGTGTAGATAAAGCAGATGGAGTATTGTTTTGAAGTTCTTTTCATATCGAGACTCTTTGTTCTTAAAGCAATAGTCACGTCAAACAACTAAAGCCTTATAACTTGGTTAGATCGTTTTTATAGTTAAAAAGTTATGTTATTGAGTAAAATGTTTCAGCTTTATTTAATGGAGCATAGATAAAATATTAGTTATTAGTATTAGAAATGATGCTAACAGAACCTTTATAAATAACCAAAACTGAATATAGTCGGTCTGATCCGATTTCCGCTACCTTGATTCACTTGTACAAAGTGATGGAGAAATTGACCGAGACGTTAAGGTAAAGAATCAACTCACGATGAAGGAATTGGCGACAGGTCTCAAGTACAATATGTGACCCGAAGATGCCTTTAAGGATCAAGGGCAAAATTTACAAAAGTGTTGTAAGACCTGTCGTATTGTATGGATCAGAGTGTTGGGCAAGTGAGAGAGGATGGATGAGAAGCGATTGTTAAGCAGGATGTGTGGAGTCTCAAGAATGGATAGGATTAGGAAAGAGTACATAAGAGGAAGTTTGAAAGTGGCGCCTATGGTAGAAAAGATGAAAGGATATCGTTTGTCCTGGTACGGACATCTTTTGCGGAAAGAGAAAACGGATGTAATAAAGAAAGTTTTAGGTATGAATGTGTTTAGTTGGAGAGGAAGAGGAAGAACAAAGAAACGATAGATGCATTATGTGAGAGATGATATGCAGTGTAAGGTGAATGATGAGTTAGCGTCTGACAGGAATGCGTGGAGAAGACTGACATACTGCGCCGACCCCAAATAAATTGGGAAATGGGTAGGACAATCACGTTAATGGAACCTTTATGGAACTCGGTGTGCATCTAGCATCGCACATATAGTAACAAGGCGTTGATTCTCAAGCAATATATTACCATGAATGTAAGAATTTTATTATGTAAACGAGTAAAATAATATACAAACACACCCTGATGAGTTTCTTCAGCTCATTCATTTCTGATTCACATTTCTTTTGCGAACGGGTGGTAGATTTTGATTTACAATTAACAAATGTTTCAGTAATTGATTTGGTTAATAACGTGTAACTAATTAGCTATTTTAATTGCTTGTGTGTGCTGTACATTTAGTTTTTGCTTCGGAATATATGAAAGCTAGAGTATTGTAGGCAAGAAAACTTCACCTTCGTCTCTTTTTTACTTTATATGTCGTAATGTAAATACGAATTAGATATAATATACATCCATCCGCTTACCTCTACTGTCCACGTTATTTTTCTCACATAAAATGCTTAGATTACCAAGGTGACTACAGTTAGTGTGATACGTCCTGACATTAATTTGACACATGAGATGGTACGTCGTACAAGTAGTAAATAATTTAACTAGCTACATGGCCATATTTACCGGAACACGGTAATGTGTGAGAATTACTACCTGTCTGTAGAAACGTACACCGTAATTTTATCCGATCGTTCATATCAAACCAGTCTTCGCAGTAATCTCAAAGAAAGAGACAATCGTCTTTCTCTATCTCTCATCTCAAGTCTGAGTTCAGAGGTTTTTAAAAACTTTTTACATTTATAGTAAAGGCAAAACATTATTGTTTATTTTTATGTCTTTACTCCTATTCCTACTAATTTAATGAGTTATTGAGTAATATTTCTTAAGTAAACCTTGTAACACAGAGGTTTATATCGATACTTAAAGATAGGTAAGAGCAAATTGATGTGGAAATTACTAACGCTCCGTTATATACCGAAAACACATAAAAGTCGATGAATTAGAAAAAATTCTTTAAGACTCTAAAGCCAAAACTGGAAAACATGGGTAAACGTCTACGAGATAAAGGAGTTTTGGGGTCCTCTGTCCAAACTTTGAAATTTACGTATTGCACAAACATCTAAGTACATATCTGAATTTACTGAAGACGATAAATATTTATAAAACTATATCACGACAAACTTAATAGCTATTTATATATATATATA
>DWHU01001604.1:0-11933 GCA_018247975.1 Parides photinus | reverse complement strand
GCATGCGGACCAGTACAGTAGACTTCTATTATCTGATTTTGATGATCACTTTGAAGTTGCTTTAAAAATATCTAATTAAAAAATTCTTCGTCATTATCTGTATTGGGGGTTTTAAAAAAAATACTTGGTAACTGAAAATCAGATAAAAATTTATACTTTATTTAATTTTTAAAAAGTAACTGAAATTGTTAAGCCCGCTAATTACGATGACATCCACTGTACAGAGTTATGCAAGATGACATTGGGTATAAAAGTTAAATCTCATTACTTCAATTATTACTATAGGTATAGTAAGCTTAAAACCGGATCACAAATAATGTTTGCATAATGCGGTTTGGCAGTGGAAATATCTGCGTTGGGTTCTTAGACAGTCTCGGACAAGTAAGACATAATACGATAAATGTTTATAGCTTGTATTAATGTTATGTCTTATTTCAGAACTAGAGAGGGCGATCGCAGAACGCGCTCGTCGTTTGGAGCAAGCTGAGCAGAATGTAGAAGAAATAGATCCCGCAACCAATCCCACGCTGCAAGAAATACGCTCGCGCTTGCGGCACGCGGCACCGCCTGCGCCCGCTGCCTCTGCTCATTGAATCAAAAAAATTACTTATCATATTCAATTATTTATGTAAAGTATTACATTACGTAGCCTTCTCATAAATTATTAAATTTTATTGAATTCTTAGATATTTCGGGGCCATGAGTAGTGGTGTCTAGTTTGTGGTTAGGTTTTTCGACTCTTGCTAGCTAAACATTCTCATATTGTAAAAGTAGCTTCCAAAACAATGAATATCTTTTGTGGTCGCCGGTAACAGCCTGCGTATTAAATATCAGAGGCTGCGTGCAACGCCATCTATTTTTGAATGCTGTGACAAAATAATGTTATTTGCAATAATTACTAGATGGTGTTGTTCATTTGTTGACAGTAGTAGATTATAATATTTTTGAAATAGTTTCGTTGATACTAGATCTAAATTGTTTTATACAATGGGTCTAATTCAAAATCGGAATAATATACATTGTTAATAATGGGCGAAATGCGTTTATTGAACACCAAAGCTTTGCTAGCAAAGCTTTAAGGTAGATGTCGATAATACTTTTTTTTATTTTAGGGTAACGAATACTATAAGATTTGTTCATGTAGCATCGAAACTTAGTCACTGAAAGTGTCACAATTGTCTTAAAAAACGATTTAAATTTTAGTTGAATATTCGTGTTAATTAAATTGTTTATTAATTTTGTTGTACCTTATAGTTTTTAAGTGTGAAAAAGGACTTGCGGAGGGCCTGGGAAGGGAAAGGGAGGTATAAATAAATAATTTGTTACCATTTTACAATACATCCCAAACTTTCGAAATCGAACAACCATTGACTGAGGAATCGACTGCTTGAGCTGTAACTAATATTAAGGGTAAATGACGACTTCAAATAAGAGAAAATATTTTTCTAAATCTTTTTAACGTATCTAACTTGACACACTGTCGTAGATTTCATTTGTATACATTTACATACAATTCCAAACTCCTTTCATGTAGTACTAAATGTCAAATAGTTTATTACCCTAAATATATTGAGATGATTCTTGTAGTTCATATTTTATGACTAAAACTACTGTAGTTAGTAATTACGTGTTGAACAATTGAGAATACAGTTTAGATATTTACTTATAATAAGTATTTTCATATTTTATTAACAAAGTATTTACTGGTGTTAGGTCTCTGTACTGTCAGTAGGTCTCTTTGGGTAGCAACAGTCTAGGCAGGTGACTGACGCCAAACTATTGTACACAATGTTATTACATGTTTCAGTTTGTAAGGCACTGCTGCTATAATAGTTAACTTGCTAGGTTAGCGAGACCAAACATCTTATGTGTTAAGACGACGAGCACAATTTTGTGCAGTAAACTTAATCTTACCATCGTGTAAACGACCGGCTTATCTCGTAAAAAAAAGGAGTAAATATCTTATGACATTGAACATTGTGAATTTTGTTACGAGTTATAGAAATATTTTAATCCCACAATAGTTATTTGTTTACAGATTTTGAATATAGCATAAACTTACATATAATTATTATAATACATATTTACCACATACATCATATTCGACCAGTAGCAACGTTCAATATTAAAGTGTTCATAAAAGTTATAAATAAAAATATTTTTATATCAATAGATTCCCTATTGTCTTGTATGTACCAAATATTCTACGTATAAAATTCTAATTTTAGCTATGACACACTGTTATTTATAATATACCATACAAGAGTCTACCATTTGAAAATTATTTCTTTGATACTACATATGTATATTAAAAACTACGAAAATTTAAGTATTATTTGTTTTTGCTGTAATAGAAACGCCAATAACTATCTTTTTTTTTTAATAAATGATGTTTGTCTCAGTTGTTAAAAATTAAGCTTTTGTAATACGTTTTCTAAATTTTTTATAAAAATTTCATTGAAATTAGAAACACAATTTTGTTCGAAAATATTTTATAAAGTTATAGGGATCCTAATGTAACATTGATTTTCGGCAAGTCCTATACACTCTTAGACAATTTAGTATATGGACATAATATAAATCTGCGAATTGGAGGCTTGTCAAATAAAAAAAGAAATAGATGTAAAATAATAGTGAACTGTTTATAACGTAAAGAATCTCTTAATACACATTTATTTTTGTAAAGCGTAGCATTAAACAATCATACAGAATTAAAGGATCCTATGTGTCTTTATAGCAACAATTTTTTTTAGTCAAGTGTAAGTCATAAAACTTAGATATCCATAATGTCTTGCAAGTTACACTTTTCCTACTTCCCGCATTTTTTTTAATAGCGATGTATTTACAAATGTCCTGTATTACGTAAAATATTGTATATTGTAGATAACTTAGTACAAAAGTTCTCGTGGTGAGCTTCGATTTACAGATTATAACACATAGTGGCCATTGACTTTAACTTTAAAAAAAAATAGAATTATAAGTGATTTATTCAGCGTCATAAAAGACGATAATGATAGATTCTGTATCACATTTCAGTTAATTACCTAGACCAATAAAGGTGTTCTAGAATTTATGTTTTATTTATTTACTTCTTATAAATGATTAGATCCTTTTAAGAAATTTTTAAAAGTAGAAGAAATTTAAGCTGTGATGACCTAAATCGTTGTAATTATAAAATATCATCAATAAACTGTTTTATTCGTGAGAAGCGATTAAGAGAATTTTAAAAATTTAGTAGACTGTTTTATGTAAATTATAAGTTCATGAAGATAATTTCATTAGTTATTGTGTATTAAATTATTTGTGAAAAAAGTGATTAAATAATTACAAAACCCATTTCAGTAATCTATAAAACAGACAGTTTATACTGTGAATAAAATTTAATTTAGAAATCAAATTATTTAGAAATTTAACAGTTGTAGTTTTAGTTATAAATGTGTTCAGGATTGCTTATATCATGCTTCGGATGTCTATAGGCTGATGACTGGCTCACCGATAATGGCCCACAAGATATTCTTAGGTAATTTAAAAAGAGAAATATTCTTTATAATGAAACGGTTTGATTGATTAATTCCAGATTTACCATTATGTTAAACTTATCTAAGAAAGAAGAAAATATGAACAGTGAGCGTCACAGATGTGTAACAAATTATTACTATTATATATGACGGAAGCAATGACTTATAATCATGCAAGTACGTTGTCGCGATAAATGAACGCATTGAACCTGATATTAATCGTTGACGATAATTATCGTTGGAAAATTGCAGGATAGGTGGAGCGTGAACGCTTTCATTTTCACAGGAGCGTCGGAGTCACGTCTCAGGTGGTGGTCAGAATTACCACCCGCCAGTAGTAGCAGAGCACGCATTACTTCAGTCGCTATTAGAACATCGATTGTTCTGAACGCCAATAAACAATGTTCATAGTTTACCATCTTTTACGCCAGTGAATAAAATGTACAATAGAATTACGTACGTTCTAAGCATTATTTTGCTAATTCTTCAAAATGTCGATGGAAAGAAACATAGAACCGTGCAACTTACAGAGATTGAAAATGCGGGTCCACAACCTGACGTATTAACGTACTCGACGTTCGGATTCAACGACGTTCGACCTTACGATGGTTTCGTTCCTACTTCACCGGACTATGCAAATTTTCTCAATAAATACAAGGAGACTTCGGAAAAGTTGTACGCCCCGGCTTTTCCTTCAGCCCCGGATACCGATTTTAGCAGCAATTCGCAAATTATAAATGAAGATCCTTTTGCTACTGGCGACACTGAACAACAATCAAGTATGTTGCATTACAATACTGCAAATATTTATGATACAAGTTTTAAATCCAATGACAAAACCAATACAAATTCTGCTTCTGCCGTAGAATTTGGACAAGGTTTAGTAGATAATAATAACAATCCAGTTTATGGAACCAAAATAAGTTCTACTTATAAAAAAGCACCATTTACCGGATATAATAATACTTCAATAAGTAGTTCATCTTATCAAAATGATAATAAATACCCAATTTTGGAAGAACCTCAGTCGTCTAAAAATAATAGACCAGTATATATCAAATCTGTTAATAACAAACAAAAAAATATTAATGATGGTACAACTGACTATCCAATCATAGGCATTGATAATTCTATGAATGTTCCTCCTGTTCATTCCCTAAGTTTGTTAAAATTTCCAAAAGTATTAGATTTTACAGATGATAAACCATACGATTCATTGGAGACTGAAAATAAGTATCCTGCGGGAACAGCTAATACTTTAGATACATTTAATTCAATGGCTAATACTGAAAATAATAATAAACAAAAGATACACGAAGAACAAAGTAATAAGAAGTATAGAATATCACCAAACTTTAAGAAAGTGGTAGAAAATAAAGAAACTGGCAATAACTTTTCGCAACAAACTCAAAATTCTAATCAAGATTTTTCTAATAAATTATATAATTCAAAAAGTCCAAAAAAGAAAAAGTTGAGTTATGAATACAAAGATGAAATTAAAGTTAAGCCTTGGAAATCTGAAACTGTGAATAACGAAAAAATACGCTTAAAGAATGCAATGAAAAGCTATGATTACGTATTTAATATGACCAGCACTAACTTTAAATTTGATGCTAATGAATCTAAAAAGAAATTCGATCCCAACACTGATGAAATAATTTCATCAGGCAGTAACAACATAGATTTTCCAAATTACCAATTTCCCCAAAATGATTACACAACATTTAAAACAAGGCCTCATGTTAAAAGTGTGAATAATTTATATGACGATAATCAATCTGCACAAAATATGGACAATAAATTTAACCCTTCTTTGGAATATTTAAATACATTTAAACACTTGTATGGCTCTACACCCACAACATCCACAAATTGGGGTAATATTTTTAAAACTACAGATTATTCATCTTATAAAACTCATGATTTAAAACCTGGTTATAATGAAGAAGCGACGTATGATACTGTACACATACCAAAGAGACCAAACAATTACAGGTACGAAAAGAATTCAGAAAATGCAGAAATCGATTGGTCAGAATATTCTAAAAAACACAGCAAATTTAATACCCCGAAAAATGAATGGAATAAAGAAAATATTAACACAAGATTTAAATCTGAGGAAGATCTATTAGGATTGAGAAATCACGACACTTCACATCCATCGTATTTACCAATATTTCAATATAGCGAAAATGATAACTCAGATGACAATTATAAAAGAACAGTAGAAAAGTGGAGAGAAGATTATATTAAATCAAAGTATCGAGACTCGCCAAATTTTGAATACGACGCTTCGGAAGCAAAACACGTGCACACAGTAAATCCATATCAAGTAAGTAGAACGCTATAGGATACGGTGAACATGGATTAATGGTGTAGTTAGAAATGCTACCTGCCATTTGATTGTTTTTGTTTGCTATAAAAAACGTATGGGATGGAATGCGGATGGATGGCTACCGATGCGCATCTTGCACTCATTTTCTCGCGTCATCTTGGCTATTAACACGACACGCCTTAGTTTGTAACAGCCTAAAGAGAAACTTTGTAGCAAATCACTAATAGTTAATATTAATGTATTTAGCTACTGTTTTAAGTCACGTTATAAAATTAACATCATCACTATAAATTTAATATAATACACAGGAATGATAAGACTTGATAAAAAAGCGTGAATAAATATTTGACTCATTAGTTTTGACGTGCCGTTTCGTTTCTACCTGGAAGCACTTAAAGAAAACAATTAGTCTAATTGTATGAAATTACATGAATAAATAAAATTTCATGTTGTAGAATTATTTCTTGCATTCTTTAATGACATAATTTATTTAGTATATGCGTTTAATTTCTATTGCACAGAGTAGCTTGTGCTTGCTCCGTCTCCTATGAACGAACTATTTTTCAGATAGAAGTGCCTCATCCTGTGATAGTACCTGTGCCACAGCCCTATCCGGTACAAGTGCCAATACCAAAGCCGGTCGCTATACCAATTGTTCAAGAGATAACCGTGCCTATAGAGAAGCCGGTTCCATATCCAGTCTACAAAAATAGACCTTATCCCATAGAGAAACTGGTGCCCGTGCCTGTTGTAAAACAGGTAGTGTGTGCATTGGATATTATCAATGATTAGTTTTTAAATTACTCGTTATCTTTATACGTTATAAATATTATTAAAGCGAAAAAATATAGTTACATAAACAATAAAAAAATAGCTATAATTTTGTTAATCGTCGACCTGAAAAAATGAGTCAATTCGACCAATGCTTAAATTTTTGAACTTCCAACTTAATTCTCTCTTGCTAATAACTGCTATCGAAGTAGCATTTTTAAAGTGATGAGTAAATTATTACCATTTACAGCAACGTTTACAATTTAGCACCCATAATTTAAATGAAAGTATAAATCAACATGGCGGTTTTGTGAATAAATTCTTGTATGCGGTATCTAGTGCACATTGTAAAAAAGCATAAATGATTACAGAATAAATAAGTGGTTATAAGAAGTTTTAAGATAATAGCTTAGTGTATCGTTCTACTATCAATATTTTTATCTTATAGCGCTTTTTATACTTAATTTTTCCAAAGCACTGTATCTTTTTCTTATTTGCTTTACAGTTGTATTATTTTGATTATTAATAAAAAATATAGAAATTTTATTTATAAAGTTGACCTGACCCTAAAGTTTATAATTGTAATCTATTTTGGCGAGGGTTTTCTTTTGTGGTGAGTAAGGAATTGTTAAGACTTGGCAGATGTAACCTTCAAGAAAGCTTTTGTGCTTGAAGTACTTTCACCTATTTAAACATTAAAAACCATTATTTTAATTAATATTTCTTATTACCAATGAAAATGACTTCATTTAAATTTAAGGTACCGGTGCCTGTTGTGAAACCTTACGCCGTACCCGTTCCTCAAATGAGGCCCGTGTTCCATCATTCGCGGCCTTACCGCGATGAACACGAATTCGACGCGGACCATGACGAAATTGACGATTACTTTCCACGTCCCGAAAGTAGTAAAATTGTGTATAACAAAAAGCCTAAAAGGCTAGATTTAGACAGGTAACCAACCATATATATGATCAAATAGTTTTCGATATACATTTCGCAATGATGTTAATAGTGCTCGTTCGTTGGCAGACGTCACATATCTGCGATAGTTATTTGATCTTAATTGATTAATTCGCTTTTTTATGCTCATTTGTCTCTGAAATTATGCAACTTTAGATCCGGAGCTATCACTGTTGCAATGAAATTATAAGTTATTATTTTATATATCACATATAAACTGAAGACTTACAAAACTTTTTCGTTGTAATATAACGTAGGTCATAACCTCTTAGTTTATGTATGAGCTATTATACTTAACATTTGTTAATTTGTGCAAGTCTTTGTTAATTAAAATAAATTTGTTAACAAAGCATAACATAGTACATGTTATTAATAATTCAATGTTTTTTCGTATTGCGTGTTTGTCGAAGTTATATCACGTTTTATAATATAATGAATAGCTCTAAATTAATTTTCTTTTCAGTACTCGAAACCGTTTACGGCGACCATCACGCATGTCGCATCAGGAACGTAGTAAAGGTAGGAGACCATTGAGACGTCCAACCACTTCGCGTGAGAGAGATCAGCATCATTACGTGAAACCGACATCGGACTACCACCGCTACAGATACCGCGACAGCGACTCCGATGAGGAACAAGAATATTATAGAGACTATTTGTTGTACTGCAAAAGAACAGGCAAATGTTAGAACCGAAGTCTTTTATTTTCATTCGCCAGTAGCTGTTACATAGCACTTACGAAAATATTTTTTTCAACAAACATTTCTTTGCAATTGTTTCGATTTAGTCCAGACTAAATCATTATTTTAAAATCCGCCTGTCATTGTTTTTTTTTTAATTATTGTTTAACGATTCGGTTAAAACATTTGACAGAAGCAATGAAATGAAATTTTTTTAAATAGCTTTTAAATCCACAGAGTCTGAAATAAAATAATTTGGTATTTAAATTATAAGTGAAAATCGATGTATGTAGCAAAATTGTTGGATGTATAATGTCTTTGAACATAAATCGATGAAAAAATTATAGCAATAAACTATCTTGGTTTTACCCATTTTCAGATCTTCAGGAATATTAAAGATTTTATTTATCAGTTGTCAGTAATATTTTAGGCATTTTTTTTTACTTCCAAACATACCTTTTGATGTTCCTATCATTGGAACTTAGGACCTTCTTTAAGGATATCGTCAAGGGCACTTATGCATCCAACATGGTAGCCAAGTGTGGGTTGGTGGATGTTGTATGTCCAAAAAAGTCGTTGGTTTTTGGAACTTATCTGTTACGACTCGGCGTTTTTGTTAAATGTATACATTTATACGTTTCACACCATTATCAAAAATGATTGTAAATAGAATTAGTATTTTCTTTTAATTAACAGTTTTTTGTAAATACTGTATGGTCATCGTTAAGATATTAATCAATTTTTTTACTGTACTACGATATCCGGAGTAGGAATTTTTGTACGTAAATCAGAAAATGTCAAGATTTTTTTGTGTTTATGTAATAAACCGTTCAAGAACTATTTTGTGTTTTTTTTTTGCAATTTGCTATAATCTCTTCTTTTACAAATGTTTTAACATAGATAACGAACGAATATATTTTAAAGGACTTACTCTGGGGCTAAAATGAAATAGATTTTTTTGAAAAATATTTATTTTACTTACAGAATATATTCCTTTTTACATACAAGGAGATAACACTCGACCACAATTTCACATGATATGCTGAGACTAATTTGACTCTATTATGTTAACATTAAGTTAACAAATAGCCGTGGAAGCCGAGTGTTTAAAGACCTCTGCCTCCGATTCGGAGGTCGTGGGTTCGAACTTGGTGCTCACTGAAGACTTTTTCGTAGTAATTTGCGCTTTACAAAAATTAAATATCACTTGCTTTATGTGCCAACCCGCACTTGGCCAGCGTGGTGGATTAAAGCCATAACTCTCTCATTATGACAGAAGGCCCCGAGTCCCAGCAGTGGGAACATTTAGTGGGCTGTTTATATTATGTTAACATCCAGAACACAGTAATGCAGTAGTGATATAGTATGAAAGTCGCACCCAGCAAGCATGTGTAAAGGATTAATTTTACCAATCTTTAATAACTTTTGTGATATATATAATAATATTATATGTTACATAAATTTTCTACAGTATTTTCAAATATTTAGTACTCTAAACTATTAATCATCTGTTTTTAATATTGTGATTTAATATCAATTATTTGCAATATGTGTAAGTTGTTATCTGTGGTCTTCTACTACGCAGACGCAACGCGTGAGATACGTGCGCCGTCACGCATGGATGCCCTGCTTTTACCAACGCTCTGCTAAACAAAGAGCTTCTCGCATGTTCCGCGCGAATTGTCAACATGATGTTGTTTCCTTAAGTAAAATCCATATATGACAGAAAAGTTACGTACTTTTTGGGTTAATGTCAATATTCCTCTATTTAAACAGCAGTTGCACGATACATAGATTCATAAAAAATGAGGTAGAGTAGAGTAGAGGAGTAAAAAAGGTTGTAGATCTTTTAATAACGTAACATACAATACAATGTATTTAGTGTTTATTTATAGAAGTGGGTTTTTTGCCATCAAAAAAGTACATTATCCTTAAGTGAGATTCTACGTCGTCTTTTATTAATGATTATAGTTTAAATATAGATAATATAATGTATTGTATTATACCGATGTATTGCATTAAAAATTTGGATGCTTAATGACATACATAATAACTAACCTTAAATATTTTTCTTTATTAAGTTGTGAATGGTCCCATAAATCATTTGGGAGTCTATTGTACATCCGATTTTTATATTTTTTCTCTTGGTCCTAAAAATACATTTCTGTTAAAAAACAAAACAAATATGGAACCGGTGACACCGAGAAACTGGAAACAAAAATAATTAAGTACTTAGTCCAATAATAATGTAAGTGATGTTTAGGCATCACAAAGTAATCACGGAAGATCCTTAAGTTCTTGTACTTTGTTTTTATAATTATAACGTATTATTAAAGAGCATATAAGTTATTTACTTAACATTTTTTGGCTAGATTATTCATACAGTGATCCGGCTTTATTACTTTGTCCTTTGTCTGTTTAGTTGTAATATTTTACGTTGTCGGAAAAGTTTTCATTATTAGAATAGCTTCGGATGGACCCATTCATATTTTTTTTTCAAATAATTATACCGTTTATAACAATTTACGCAAAATAACTTCCTAACCCAAAATTATGACACAGACCGTAACATAATTTGGAAAAATGATTTCTAAAGAGTACGTTTAGTTCAGCAGCTTATAACAAAAATAAGTATATAATAATTTTCAAATAAACTGACTCTTGTGAACAAAATAAATGTGTGATGTGTTCACCATAAAGAAAGAAAGAAAATAAGAGAAAAAATAAGCTTTATTCGGTAAAAAATACAGTTTTGTTAACAATGGTTACTAGTATATATAAAAAAAAATACCGAAAAGGCACCCAGCTCAGCTACATGCTGCAGTAAAAATCTGCAGCGCTGATTTTCAGCTGGTGCCGGTCAGCTAGAGTTAAAAAAGTTGCAAGACAGGACAGGAACTTATTAAGGAATTTAAACATATAAGTAAGAAATTACAATTACTACTAGGGATAGATATACTAAGAAAGACAAAAGGAGCAGATTACAAACATCCAGCTAAAAATAAAATAAAAAAGAGATAACAAAATTGTTTATAAAAAAAGGTTTAATTTTTAGTAATTATCTATTTTGTGTATTGGCAATTTCTGAACTTCAATATATTTTTTAAATTAACTTTTTTGAGGTACACAAAATTTTTTTATACCTTTATCCCATTTTCGATTTCTTTTTATTTTTAGAGCGCCTATTTTACTGGAAGACATTTTGGTACATTTGCGTATTGCTTTATATAAGGAACAGGCGCTACAATTACTAATTTAGACGGTCTGACAAGAAAGTATTACATACAGAGCACACGTCGAAGTTTCTGAGTTCAATGAAGCATGTCTGCAAATAAAAAACAATTTTACTGATGACAAATAGAGTATTTTATTGACCTACCATCTTTTAAGAATTTAAACGTTATTGTTATTGAAGAGAATTTTATTAGTTCTTATCCTCCTCCTCAGTCGTTCACTTGTCAGAGTGGTCGTGGCAATATTAGTTCTTATAGTCACTTGTTTTAATATCAGGTGGAGTAAGAAGTATACTTACATAGAATACAGATTTGTCATTTCTTGTACTCTATTTCTTAAAATTTTCCTTATTGCATTGCATACATCTTATAAATTATTCAATTATGTAAATCAACTTGTTTTAAAAAATACCAAAAAGTTTATAAAAATTGAAGA
>DWHU01001603.1:0-11938 GCA_018247975.1 Parides photinus | reverse complement strand
CCAACCCGCACTTGGCTAGCGTGGTGGATTATGGCCAAAACTCTCTCCATTAGGAGAGAAGGCCCCGAGTCTCAACATTAGGAACATACAAAAGGTTGAAAAAAAAAAATCAGTTTTCCTATATATATTCGGATTAAAATATTTAAATTTAATTTTACCTGGTTTTTGTGAGTTTGAATAATCATAAGTCATCACTGAAACAGCTTCAACATATGGGTATATTTCATCAAAGGCTTGAAGAAAAAATTCGTCACTAGGATATCCACGGAAAGGTGGATATACTAATATGAGCTTTAAGTCATTTTCACTCATTTGTAAGCCTAGAAAATTAAAAATAGATATTTAGGGAACTAACAACCTTACACATAATTATCAGACAAAGTAAATTTAATATTTATTTATATTAAACAAATTGTGTCAATAAAATAAATAATCTTATAACACCATATAGGTTAGAACCATAGTAAGCTGCAGTTAATCTTACCAAAGTTCTGAATGAATTTAACAGATTTGTCAATATATTTTCCAATTTGGGAGAATAACTCAAGGACAATGCCATCAAACTTCCACTGCTTGCAAGCTTTTTTTATCTCTTTAATAAGTGCTTTCTGTTCTTCTTGTGCTGAAGGTTCCACAAAGAAAGCTTTAAGGTCAGAAGGCTGCCAGTTTTCAAACAATAATCTTGGAAGTACTAAAATTAAACAACATAAAAATATTTTAAAACTAAGCTTAAAAGAAATAGTATAAATAATAACAGTTATGTTTTATTCACCATTTACACATACTTCCTTAAATCCTTTTTATGTGATAAATGTATATATGAAATACAAATACATATTTGTATGACCCAATGTAAGGATTGTCTCAGAACATTATCAAATTCAAGTTATTATGTGTGTGCCATTACACAAGTAATATTAACATACATACAGTATGCTTACTTGTCAAATTGCTCCTAGTGCCTTTATGTCTAACAGACTTCATCCAAGCATGATCAACATCATGCAGACCTGATAAAATATAAATGCTCGGAGATTGCCTCTTTACTTGAAGCCATACAGGAGAAATGTAGTTAAACTTAGGAGCCCAAATTTTTGCAACATCATAACCCTTGCTGTTCCACTAAAATAATGTGTAAGGTATGGTACATAAATGTTATATTACAGCCTAACTTAAATTAATATTTTAAATTATAAATTATTTATACTGTATGAATTGTCTGTTCTTAATATATTTATTTCAGGATAAGTTAAATATTACAGTTGTTTTCGTTAAACTAATTATATTAATTTATAATTAAAATCCGATGAATTACCAAGATTTATGTATTGGACAAGTTCCAGCAATTTATTAAAAACTTACTGGTGTAACATAACCCAAAACGGAGTTTCTAAAGTTCCTTAGAGAAACATCCTGATGATACGTGGCATGATATTTAATAATATCTTTTACATAAGCTGTTTCAACAACTAATTTACGATCTAGTACATTATTTTTCCTAGGCCCTTCTTGTGGCTTTATGCCTTTTTGATTCTTTTTATCAGATGGCGGAGATAATGTCGCCAGACATAAATTAAATATCAATGTTAATTGAATAAATGTAAATATACACTTCATTTTATTATAGCTTTGAATAATATAATATTTGTCTTCGGACGAACTAAGACATCGAACGTAACATAATACAAAACATATTACTTTGACAGATCTATAAGCCGGCTATATTTGTGTTGCTAGCATGCATAACAATTTAAAAAGCATTAAATATGCTGCTGGTATTAGTATTCGTTAAATATTTTAGTTAGTAAAAAAAATTACAAAGTAAAATGGATCGTAACCAAATATAAACATTTATTAATAAGTCCAACTAAGTTTTAAAGAAACTCACAATGTGTGAAAAATTAAAATGTTACATTATTTTTAAAATTTTCTTTCCACGTTCCCCTTCATCGATTTCTTAAAAAAAAACAATGTGGTATTAGAAAAATAATTAGAAGGTCGGTTAGTACAAGTGTCTGAAAATATGGCTGAACGGGCTTAGCTGTTTTGCCCCTCGAGTTACAGAAGCAAAGATTCATATTTTTAAGTAGTTTACTATTATGAGATTTTGCTACTGCACATCTTTTCTACGTCGTTAACTAATTAAATCATCACTGTCAAATTATATATAACTAACTCCGTTTTATGAAGCGTCGGTCCTAGGTCTGTTTTAATTGACAACAAATGATTTAATTACGTAACGACTACCACAAGTTATTAATTACTTTTCTAAATCGTAGGAATTCAGTCAGATAAAAATAATCATATTCCGAATTACTTTTCCTATAAACCCTTCTTTTTGTACATGAAAGAACGCTTTTAAATCACCATGCGAAAACCTTTTCATTAATTTAAAAGTTCAGTACAAAAATTGTAAGAAAAATGTGCTAGACATTTTTTAAAGTAGTGAACAAAAATTTCTTTATTACATAATTAATTTTGGGGTCGGTCCTATTACCTACTATTACTACCACACTTCCAGGAACAATTTATTAGCCTTAGTTATAAACTACTAAATTGATCATAAATATGTGGGATAAAGTAAATAAGTGAGATTGTATTAAGCACTTTCGTTATACTAAAAAAGAAGAAAACTTTTTTTTAAATTTCTCGTTGAACTAACAATATTACGTTATTCGTGTGAACATACATTAACTGCTGATAGAGAACAGCTACCAATTATATCACTTCCGAGAGCAAAAGAAAGTAACCACTGTCCGCAGTCCGGCTATGAATGAATGGTTGCCGCAACTATCAGTGTTTTGGCGAAAACCAAGCTCACAACATGGTTAAGGTGTTTGAACTAGCTATCATATGTTTAACTTTTCCATCTATTTTAGGTAATGAAAGTTAACTATAACTAAAAAAAAACAAACTTTATTACAAAATAATGTAATCTGGTTGTGTAATTTAGTGCGGAGCGTGGTTATGTATATTTCTTACTAGAAATTTATTTATTACAGAAGTGAGAGGAAAGCAAGTATGGAAAAGGAGTTTAAATGAAACAAAATGTTATGAAAATGGAAGATTCTACAGGTTGGTAATTCTTCGTTTTAATATATTTTTTTTTAATTGAATGCTTGAAATAACTTTATTAGCAAAGTGGAGGCAAGAAATATGTTTTCGTCTAGAATTGAGTTGATTTGTAACAAAAATTAAAAACGAGAAAAAGTTTAAGGTAGTTATCCCAGGTTCTAATTATATAGTTGTATTATATACAAAGGGAAATTAAGAAATGGGCAGGACAATTATGATTATATACAGCGGGAAAAAAGGTAATAAAAAATTAGAGCGATACAAACGATGTTACATTTTAGTCCATACAATGTACGGAAAAATATTTTATACTAATATTTTACATGTTTTTTAAAAATGTTGACGTAATGTCTCTAAAATCATTCCGATTGAAAACATAGTTTATTTTTTAATACTTAATTATTCATGTTTAACTATAATAAGTTATTTACTATGATTAACATGCTATTATATTATAGACGGTGTAAATACATAGTGTAGAGATCTTTAAATTAACATACTACTAACTATTGAAACGTACATATTGTTTAAATTTAATTTAAATCTTGCCCTGTTAATTTAAACACTCCATATTATTTTAAAAAGACAAATGCCCTTTTCAAATTTGATAGTTAATTGTCTGCAGTACTCGTCAGACTAAATAAAAGTAGATCGCGAAACATTATCATCGTTTTTGTATTTTTTTTATATTCATGTATTATCTTAATACATCATTTGAATTTAAGGATTAATTACAACATAGGTATTTCAAGTACCATTTTTTTGTATTCATTATTATGCACAAAATTAAGTTCAAATTAAAGTAATTAGACATGTACAAATCTGTAAAATAATTGTAACACGAAGATCAAGCTTCGATTCTGCGGCCATTTTGGTTAATTGTAAAGTTTTTTCAAATAGGCCTAGCTAGCTACCACCCATATATTTCTAATCTTTCTCCGTAACATATTCTAACTCAACTATATTAATACTCAGAGTAGTCTGGGCGAACACGCATCACCATCCAAGGCCTAATTTTCATTTATTGTACTGGTGGTATGTCTCTTGCCAGAGACTATATACGTTAATACCTCTGCGCTTCCAATTTCTGCTACCCGTGGTGCGCAAAATTTTGCAGAAGTTTCGGTTAATAATATTACAGTTTGGTACAGTGTATATCATTCCAACTGGTGTATCAATTACCATCATGTGAACATCTCGTTCATATCCGCACTACATCAAATAATAAAAAAATTACCTCGGTTAAAAATAACGTTGAATAAAAAGCAGTCTTTAAAAAAATTGTCTTTAAATCGCTACTGGTAAAAACTCGGGCAGATCTAAGTGACTTATGTAAATGTAACATCACACTAAAATCGTTCGGTATTTATTATATGTGAACTAATAGCACCTGCACTATAAAAGTTCTGTTATTAAGAAATAAACAACTTTTTATTTAAAGAAAGCTGTTTAAGACATGAGTCACAACGTTGCCTACCATTGACTACCAGTGTCACAATATTACCGCAGCACTTTTTTTATTTACATTTAATCAAAGAAATAAAATAAAAACTCATTACACGTTTTTTACGTGAACTAAAAAACGTTAAAAAGAATGAAAATTCTGGTTTCATCGTGCTATTATATAAGCCTGTTTACTTGACATGCACTTCCTAAATTTTACTTACACGCGATAAACATCGTTTGCGATATTGTAGGATAAAGTGTATACTTCTTGCGAGAACTGTGCGTGAGGACATCGACCCCTCACTACTTTCGCTACAACCTTGACTGAGCTGAGCATTCAATATCCGTCGATCGCCAACCGTCCAATTCGCCATTGTATTTTAAGTTATTACGATTTCCGGCCTTATCTCGTGAAATCCACTTTCGCTCTGGATACATTCCGATGTCGCTAAATTGGCGTTTTTACAAAATTGATACATTTACAATGTTACACCCAGATTTTTTTTTAGCTCTATTAAACGTGGTGTTATAATGAAATAACAGATAATAAGGCGTACTCGCCTAGATTGCCCTGGTTTTCATATATTAAAACCCGGAACGTAGTAAATTAACTGTAAAATATAATGGCATATTATATTTCCCAGTAGAAATATAAAGTCAAAAGTACAAAACTATAATAAAAGCTACGGAAGCGAACCTCGTGCGGATTAAATCGCGTTACTTTCGTTTTACAAATCAAGCGCTTAGTTACTATCTTACAAAGGCAGCTAAAAAGCATGAATTAAACATGTTAATATTATTTTGAAAATGTATGAATAATGTTTATGTTTTAATATATATACTACTAATGTTAATGTCATTGCCAGCAGCAGTATATTACTTCATAACTAGTTACTATTACACACAACCACTAATCAACTCAGTTTCATAAAACTAATGCTCTAAAGATATTTTTTGACTATATTATTTTATATTTATGTAAAAAATTATATGTGCAAATGATTTACCTGACTCTACCTGATCATAACATATATAACATAAAAGATTATCATTCTGCTCCGTATTATTTCATAAAAAACTTTTTACTAGAAACCCCGATAGAGCAGAAGATATATTGTGGACAAGAAACGAATGTGCTAAATATTATCTCTGCGTAGACGAAGAAGTCTTTGAATTTAAATGCTCAGAGGGCCTTCTCTTCGATGTTAACCGCCAGTTATGCGACCAGTACCAGAATGTTCACAATTGTGATGTTACTACAGGTAATAATGAAACCATAATAATTCAATTGATGGCTACAAAAACTACCACACTTGATAAATTTTCTTTTAGACTTAGTTTATTATTTTGGACTGTATTACTGCAACTTTTATACTCATATGTACAACATGTCTGCGAAAGTTAGCTGTTTCTTTTATTATATTCTTTCAATATACTGGCTCAGAAATAATCTGAATAGAATATATCCTGTTGATGATCAACCAAACAATAGCAGGTGCGAAATATGTATTGCTAAATCAGTAATATTACAAAACTAGTTTTGTAGTTACCTTAAGAAAATTGTGATTACTTCTTATTATCAAACATATAGTTAGATGTCGGGAATTTATTGTAATGGCAAGTAGCTAATTGTACAATTACTACGCTTAGTTATATACCTGTATGCGTACCTGAAAATACCAGATCATTTTTCATAATGAGAAAAGCTTATTTATAATATTATAAACTGCAAAATAGTTTTTAAAAGAATATTTACTATCCATAATAATTTACACATTATTATTTTAACTTTTAATAAGAGCGGCTATAAAGGAGAGAAAATAAATTTACAACAACAAAAAAAATTACATTACATTACATTATAAGCCGGAAAACGCCGTCTACTAAGCATAGGTACTCTCTGCACCGATAGGATCGACTAAAATCTGTTTATTTTTTTTTTAGAAATATTAGTACCGAAACCACTTTTGGATAAAGCAAAATGCGCAAACGAAACTCATCTGGGCTGTGCCGACAGTCGCTGTTTGCCTTCGGAATACTTCTGCGACGGATCATTAGACTGCGACGACTCCTCAGACGAAGTATATAACAGTTTTTTTTTTTGAAGTTTAAATTTAATCCAATGAAATTTTAGAAACATGGAATTATGAATAGATATAATCATATAAATTTCATGGTAACATAAATGTAAACATTAATTTAATGTTCAGTCTCTGCAAAAACTTAAGTCGCCTATAAAGTCCTTACAATAGTAAGTATTCACACTTTAAATGAACAATGCCATTCGTAGGAAGAAATTATTTTAGTATTTACAGCATGCAAGTGTTGTGTAATGGCTGTACCTCGAGCAGTTGCATTTGTGCCATCTCTAAGTTATTTCACCGTCATCGCGACTGCTGGAATTTCGTAAGCGAATCATGATAAGATTTCTAATAGGAAACGTAAAGACCTGTGAAACTTTCACGTTTAACAGTAACCATTAACTATTTTAAACTAATAATACCTTTGTGTTTAATTGCAAATAAATGCTTAAATTGTTGGAATTACGTATTATCAGTTAAACTTTAATTTCAGCAATATATCGGTAACAAATACTAATAAATTGTACGTATAGTATAATATATCAGAAAAACTTTTGTGTTTATATGTATAGATTAATTTAATTCTTTAAAGGGCTGGTGCGATCTAAATTACGATCCAAATTCAGCGCTGCCGTGTGATCCCAACATGTGCGTATTGCCGGATTGCTTTTGCACGACAACCGGCAAAGAAATACCAGGAAATCTTATTCCTAATCAGGTAATGCGCACTCGCTTGAACGAATTCATCGCGTGCTTTCCCGCTGTTCCGTATTAAATCCACACTCCTCGAACACTACTTACCTAATTATTCTTTATTGTATAGACAAGTTTTACACTTCTCAACCGAGTTTAAGTTTTACCAAACGTCAATATTATCCATCAATGTTTATTCAATTTATAGAATAATCATTATCGGCCACGAAAATGCAAAAGAATGAATACCTAATAATGTACATTGATCAGGTCTTGATGTAGCATTGCTGACAAACCTCTGTGGTTTTTGTCAATGCAGACTGTGTAATTTTGTAAAATTTTGTTGTAAATGTGATAATAAATAAAAAAAAGGTATGTACAAAAATTAACTAGTCCACATTCTGCATACCGCGTGACGAAAATTGTTTTATTTAATGAAGGTCTCCAAAGGAAGCTAATTGGTTAAATTTCTATTTTACTTATAATAAACAAAAAAATCATAATTTTTAGTCAATAAAATTATACGTTATTAGAACAATTACAATACTAAGACAGATTAACTACATGTGTAATTTTATGGAAGACTTGATGCTATGTTTTGCGTCGTTTACAGACACCGCAAATGATAACTCTTACGTTTAATGGAGCGATCAACCACGAGAATTGGGAAATTTATAATAAACATCTATTTACCTCGGACCGAAAGAACCCCAATGGGTGTCCTATCAAAGCAACGTTCTTCGTGTCCCACCCATACACAAATTACAGACATGTGCAGAAATTGTGGAACGATGGCCACGAAATCGCAGTTCATTCTATAACGTAAGTGTTTAAGATAAATAGTAGTGGAAACATTAAAATGCAGCTTTAAATAGCTTTAAACAGCGATTAAACATAATTTTTCATCCGAACTGGCTACCAACATCCATTTTAAGATAGCACCAAAGAAAATTAACGTTGATTTTGTGTAGAGAGCGATCAAAAACTAAAGAAGTTTTTTTAAAAAAATCTAGCATTTATTAGAATATTATTTACCAAATAATTACCCTTTCTTTTAATCCCATTTGAAAAACAACATTGAATATCTCAACGGCTTAAAAGCATACTAAACATAGCAAACAAAGACAGGAGAACCTATGTTCAGCAACAAATATAAAGATATTGAGTAATGATGATAAATGTTTTTACTATACAATCTAACTGCTTAGAAGGGAATTTAAATACATACTGCTAGTAAAAGTTACTGTTAATTATTTTTAGTCACCGTGGACCTGAGGAATGGTGGTCCAAAAACGCAACTGTCGAAGACTGGTTCGACGAGATGGTTGGCCAAGCAAATATAATTAATAGATTTGGAAAAGTTTGGATGGAAGATTTCAGGTAAGGAATTCTATTCCATACAAAGCGTTAACTATATTAAATTTTAACAGAACTTATTGATTAAAATCTTTATGTGTTATATTTTTCTACATTTCGAGGGATAATTTTTTTTAATTGAAGTTTTACATAAATTTTTGGCGTTTATTCTTCGATTGTATGTACAATAAAACGTGAACAACGTGGTTCCAAATTTCTTAACTTGATCCAACTTTTATTTTTGTAACGTGTACCCGATCTTTACACAAACAGTTTTCGCAAGAATTCTATTTAGAAGGTGCGCTGTCTTAAAAAAATATCAACATCACTGTATTAATACAGTTAAAAAAAATTACAAAATATCGTTTTATATGTACAGAGGACTTCGAGTACCTTACTTCTCAGTAGGATGGAATCGTCAGTTCCTCATGATGCAAGAATTCGGCTTCGTGTACGACGCGACTATAGTAGCTCCACTTGCCGATCCGCCTTACTGGCCGTATACACACGATTACAAAATGCCCCACAACTGCACAGGTAACATTCAATTACTATGAATTAAATGTTATATACGTAATTATACTTTGTAAACTTATTTCCTTATTGCGTATTGTTCAGGTAGTGAACAGTTACGTACTTATTATATGCCTCCTTAGCGTAGTTGTTGAGCGCTTGCTTTGTACTAAAAAGGTGGTGAGTTCGCTTCTGTTCATTGCAGAATTTTGACGGTTCTAGTGTTTATCAAATCTGCCTTAACTACCACCCTTGCCCTTATTATAAAGTTGACGCCATATAAGCAAAATCAACAACAATGTAAGAGCCGCCTTAATACATGTAAAGTTATAGCATCAATCAAAGGTTTTATATCAAATGTGAAAACTAAATTAACTATACTCAACTTGCGGCCCTAGACCCTCATGTAGCAATCCAGGCTTTTGGAGATAGTGCATTTGGTGTTTTATATCTAAGATAGACTTTACCCTATTGGATTTTCGTACCCATTAGTAAAATATTACATGAACAATGAATCTGCATTTAACTGTCAATAAAATTTTTAACAATATTGAAATCCTAAGAAATTACCGATTTAATTATGTAATTATGAAATACATAGAAATAATATAAATACTTAATAATAGAAACAACTACAATTAACTTTCAAAGTTAACATCTGGTTATTATACCATTAACACTATTTCTTTGTTTCATTCACAGAAACTAACCAATTCTGTCCAACAAGAAGTTATGCAGGACTGTGGCAGATGATCGTAAATCCTTTAACTAATGGTAAAAATTCTTACGCAATGTTAGAACACTATTCATCCAATCTTGGAAGTGAGGATATGTACAACATATTAATCAACAATTTCAAAAGACATTACTTGAAGAATAGAGCTCCATTTGGAGTACACTTAAATAACACATGGCTGAAAAATAGTCATTACCTTGCTGCTCTAAAGGTAATTTTAGTTTTTCTTCATTGCTATTAAACATTAGTTTATGAAAGTTTATTCTTTCATGGTATACAGATATGTTTTTCTATTATTTGCTATACTTCTATGGAAAAGATAAGAGATATTGTTTAGTGACAACAATAATAAGGGAAAATATAATACATTTACAATGAATTTATAAAGTAACCTCCCTATATATTAAAATTTACAAAACTTCAAAATGGTTTCATTGGAACTATAATTACCAGTGAAAGTAATAAATAATAGTTACTAATTCAAAAATAACCAACAGGGTTTATTTTAAAACTTATTGAAAATAATCTAGCACTTTGCACTAGCACTCTTTTCACATATGCTCATTTTTATCAACTTTTACAGAGATTTATTATAGAGATATTAAGATTACCAGATGTATACTTCGTAACATATCGAGAGGTTATTGATTGGATGAAAAGACCAACACCTGTACTTCAGTTGAAAAAGTTTCAACCATGGCAATGCAAGGATCGGCGTTTTAATGAAAATGAAATTGCTTGTAATAAGCCCAGGACATGTAAATTACCTTCAAAAATGTTGGAACATGACAAATACATGATAACATGTGTAGATTGCCCTAAAAGCTATCCTTGGATTAGAAATGAGTTTGGATTTGATTAATAATAAAATAAAACTTGTACTTGCAATATAAGTTACCACATAAAATAATGATATATGTCAGAAATACTTATGGTAGATGTACATTTTCAGTAAAGTTAATAAAAAATAAGTGTTGTTACTTTCATAATATTTAAGTTCTAATAAAAAGCAACATGTGCAATATTTTTTAAATAAATTATTAAATTAAAAAAATATCTTTGCTTTCATTCTTATTTAATACTTATTTGTAACTTAATCTATACATACAAAAATAAATTTCAGCTATCCATCCTGGCTTATAAATGGGTTGGGGATAGCTTCCATTCCATCCATTGGACAAATTAAAACAACCGATGTTCCTCTGCACACAACTAATCCTAATGCTCTAGTGTCATCAAGTAACTTGTAAGGGTCATCAGGATCTGAAAAAATTATATTACTGCAATTTATGGCTCAAATCTATAAATGTAAGAATGAATTCATCATTATCAAAAAAGCAATAATCAGTTTAAAAAAACTTGTATTTTTTTCTATCAATAACTGTGAAAATGTAAGTATTTTCCAACTAGTACAGTACATTATTCTATAATGATATTCAATTTTCAGTAGCGAGAACAAAATTTATTTCATGATATAAATAGTTTACAGAAAACTTAAATGTTATAATCATAAAGTACATACCTCTTAAAAACTCGGTTGTGTTGTCTAAGACAAGATTTAGTAAAGGATCATAACCTTTCAATATACCAGCTGCTTCACGGCCACCGGCGAATTTAACACGTATGCTTTTTTCTAAGTATTTACTCAAATCTAATATAGATTCCTTTCTGCGTTTTTCTTTGTTATCGCCGGTTCCTTGAGAGTTCTAAAAACATTTATATACATTATTATAGAAAAAAAAATGTTTTACTTCTATTCAAAGGGAATCTTTATACAACCTTTCCTTTATCTCCGCCTTCTTTGGAAGCCATTTCTAGTAAATCGATTACTATTTAACAATGCTAAATGCGTAACATAAAGTACTATTTAATAAACAAAACTAACAAGTTTGTTAGCCCATTAAAATTTAAGGTTGTTTAAACGTCAGTCACATTGATGTTTGATAACCTTTTCTTTTTTTTTTTTTTTTTTTTTAGGGGGGGAAATATTCGAAAGATACCCTGGGGTAGGGGGGAAAGACAGGGGTTTTGGGGATTT
>DWHU01001602.1:0-11938 GCA_018247975.1 Parides photinus | reverse complement strand
TAGGATATTTATTAACCAGAATATCATACAAAAGTAAAACAAGAGGAAATATAGTGATGTTAAAGTAAAGTTTATTAATTGGTCAGAATGATAGACAAAAATATAACAAACAATTTGAAATAAAAATGAGACTTGCATGCTAAGCTTTTTTAAACGAGACTTATATAACTTCTTTATTTCCACAATTTCCTTCCATTTTGTTCTTGAGAAGAGAACAAATAAAAACGATTAAAGGGTGCTTAAGGGGACTCAGTGCTACAGATGTCATATCCGCCCTTACTCAGTGACCGAAAGGGTCCAGAGAGAAGATTTAACCCTTGGCAGGGAGGCGCTTTTAACGGGTTCCGTAGCGTCATATCGAAAGTGGAACAGAAGAGGTTGGCATAAATTAAGTCACAACATTATGGTAAAATGACGAAGTTGAAATATAGACAGGCTATGCATAGCAGCCCTATATAATACAAATACGAAACAAAACTCGCGGGTTTTCTCTTATATGAAATCATTTCAACATAAATATTTTAATATATATAAATTACGTGTCACAGTGTTTGTCCACGTTGGACTCCTAAACTACTAAACCGATTTTAATCAAATTTACACACAACGTGCAGTTTTATACAACTTGAGACATAAAATAACTTATATCTTAACTTATCGCCGCAATATTTTTTATTGCAAAATATTTGTTCAATGTCTGATAGTCACAATTTTTATTACTTCCAAATCCTAACAACAGAAGTCGATATCTGTTGACTGGATTGACTACGTATTCAAAAGATGGCACTGTGTTAAATATATCGACGATTAATCTATATACATAAAAGAAAGTCGTGTTACATACATCACTTATAACTCGAGAACGGCTGAACCGATTTTAATGTTTTTTGTGTCTTTGGGTTTGTATTTGTCGGGAATAACTTATAGGCTATTAAATTTTACTTCAACGGCTGAAAAATCCAAAATCCTTTTGCGCTTGGCGAGGATTATTGGATTATAAAGTCGTTGGATCGAGTTGTGCAACGTGTCGTTTTTTTCAAAAAAAAATTGATTATCAAAAATTATTCTCGACTGTTAGGCGGAACAAAGTTCGCCGAGTTCGCTAGTAAAATAAAAATAGAAATGATTAAAAATTTTAAGTGTAAGTAACTAACATAGTAGTCAATTGATATGAATATGATACAGTACACGTTGTGAATGTATGAATGAAACATAAACCGTAAAAAGTTAGCAGCGTTTATCTCTAACTCAGAAGTTTCTCTTCTCGAAGCCCCGTGCTTGGGTAACCCGTCGAACCCCTTATCAGCCCGCACTTGACCCGGTGCCCGTATCTGATCCCTCGCCGTACCAATAATAGCTTCATAATTCTAACAAACAATTTGTGCGATAGTTATTAGAAATTTCATCAAGACAGGAAAATTTTGCTAAAGTATCCATATCACTTGGTTTTCGCAAAAGACTTTTTTCACGTATTCCAATTTTATATAATTTTAACTATTTAGAGAAATAACTAATGAACTAGTTTATTATGTTATTACCTAATTTTGCTTCGTTCATTGTCTAATGAGTATTTGTAATTATGTCATGTAACTGACGGCGGCTTCCGCTTGTTGCCTACGTGGGATAAATCACATTTCCTATATCTCCTTATTGTATTCACATCGTAACTGCGGGAAATGAAAGTACGTTTTGACATAATGTATAAGAACGTCAATTATGTATGCTTCTTCTTAAAAAATAATAACATTTATAAAGGTGACACAATTGGTTTATATTAGTTTTTAGATTGCGACCATGACCATCTGTCTCAGAAAACGCGGGTCTGATCCCCACCTAAGTTTGCGTCAAGTGAAACATCGACTCTTACAGAGTTGCAAATAGTTATTTTATGTAATAAACAGACATTAAAGATTTTTTACATGTGTAGATTACGTACACCATTCCTTATATTGTTTAGTTACAAGAACATTTTGGTGTCTTTTCTCCCTGATAGTTTTGTTTGTATAGATTATCATTATACTGATAAACATTCTCTAAGCTACAAAGTTACAATGAACACCATTTCCCAAGGTTAAAGTAAAGAGAATCATTATTTTTGTATTTTTAAGCAGTAGTTGTTATGATGGTTATTTATGTTACAATCCTTTTGTTTAATTTAAACATAATATTAAATCAATCAGAGCTGGCTTGACCTTTAGGGTGTATGGCTTAAAAAGCAGTAAAAAAATCAATCACAGTGTTTAAGACAGAGCGAAGATGAGGAGAAAGGTAAAGAAAGCGGAGAGAGAGAGAAAGCCCAGTACCATATAATAGGATAATGGCTAGGAAGAAAGAGAGAAATTAAATCAATTTGAAAATTAATGGCTACTCTTCAAACCGTTTGTTATTTCACAGAATTGTAACGGACATATCTTCGAATTTATTTTGTCTTCTTTAAATCGATTTAAAGTTTTAATAATAAATATAGCAGTAGTAGTAGTCCACTTTTTATGAATTCTGTTTCGTTTTAAAGAGTTTTGTACAATTTTTTCAAGAGACGAGTATATAATAAATGTAATATAACACTTTAGAAGGAAACTACTTGTTTTTAACTTAAGTTTCCTGATAGTGAACTGTGGCCTGCTCCACAGTCTGCATCCAGTGGTGACATGCGCAGAAATATTATCAGTATAGCTCTATGACCTGTTTATCATTAACGAGCAAGTCGCTGCGAAGAGAACCCGCGTTATTGGCTTCCGTGCATTCCCGCCATTCATACAAAACAACTTTTAAAACTGTTACGTTCATACAAACTAAATTCATCTTTTTAGATATGACAATGATTTTAATGTTAGTGCAAAATTGGGAAATAATTTGTCATTATTAAATAATAAAGAGTTTGAATATCAAAATGTTGCTTTTAAATGTGTTTGCAGTTGTACTGTGTTTCGTGCCCAATACTTTCGTGAACGGTGAGTTATTTTATTCTATTAAGTTCATACGAGTTGTATTGGTTTGTACATTTGTTTAAATAAACCACATCTGTGAATCGGAGGCCGGCGATTAGTTGTTTAGTTTGAGCGTATTCGTAACCCTTATTATTTATTGCTCTTATCTTATGTAAATTGGCACAAATAGACGATTGCTTATATAATCGAGTTGGAATATAGATAATATTCAATAAACATTGGCACTACGTTTTATAATAAGTAATACCTAAATTAGCAAAAGCGTCTGTAATTATAAAAACTCTCCAGTTAATCAAACTATCCAAATGCAGATTGTTTACTATAATTAACGTTTTGTATCAATTTATTATTGTATCAATAGTATTTATTATTATCCTTCTAAAATCGACTACCGTTTCGTAACTATAAATATGTAAACTTCGAACAAGCCGCATAATTTTGCAAGAAACAAAATAATTCCAGAATTTGTTAAATTTTGTACTAAGAAATGTTAAAATTAATACCTATAAGATATTGAGAGAGATGTTATATTATATTATAAGTAATAATGTTTACGCGTCTCAATCTACAGTTATTTCACTGTTATGGGAAATTTTTCGTTTGATTTTAAAGAGAAATTTAAACCATTGTTCAATTTCACAACGGAAATAATAATATGATGTTAACAAAAAGAAACGTTTGTAATGAGCTGTTAGAAAGAATGAAAGATATAGCAAGGCTATATCAAGATTTCTAATAAAATAAACCTACATAAGGTAGTACAAATATAAATTACTACTAATCGTATACTGAGTCATGGTCGCTTTAAATATTATATCATGTTCAGGAAATTAAGCAATTTCTAATAAAAAAAGTTCCTCATCCAGAAATTATCTGCAGAAAAATTATACTGATTAGTCATTAGCGAGTAATTTACGTATTTCAGTGATCTCGTTTCGTTGGGATTTTCGAGCGACATCCACTTGACTGTGAATTAAATTAAAATATGAATATTTTTTGGAGTTTCTTTAGCGCTACTATGAAATTGGATGTATTAAAAATAACCTTATAAAATAATAGAAACTTAGGGACTTATACTATATATTTTAAAGCATAGAAGATAATTAAATTTAACACTAATAATTTAATGAAAGTTATACTAGTTAAATTGGTAAACACAGCATTACACTCAACTCGTCGCCTCGAGACATAGATTAAGTTTCGTTACTCTAGTAATTTCACTAGCTACAACCCCTTTTAAATCGGAATACAGTAATGTTTGAATACTACTGTTTGGCGGTAGAAATATAGCCTTGATGGTACCTAAACAGTATCTCTTAATAGAGACCTACCATCAGTAAAATATAGTTTGGTACGATAAGAAATATTCTCTGAACTAGTGACTTCCTAATATGACTGAATGAAAACCTTCACTTTGTAAAACATTTATCTCTCTACCAGTATGCTTAAAATATTGAAGGTGTATACTAGTCAACTTACTTGTTAGTTTATTAATGGTGTTGTAATTATGTGAAAGTATTAAAGTGAGATTCATTCTCGTTTTGACGTGTAGAATAGAGTTAATTGAAATTATGCATGCAACCGGCTTTGGGCACGCCGTTTGTAGTCCCGGGTAGGCAAATAGGCCTTTATAATTCAAGGTGAGGTTAGGAACAATGAAGATTTGAATTACGCAGTCCGGTTCGTTTTTGGTTAATGCTAGGTTTGCTTAATACAAGACACGGGCTAGCACTGTTGATTTAGACTGATCGAGATTTATATTTGAAGAGCACAAAGCTTACACCCCTTTGATTGCGATTTCACGAACTAAGGATTAGTGGAAACTAAATTTTAGTATCGATTTTCTTTCGAGTCTTTATAATTTGTATTTGGAAAATCTTGGGATTTAAATTTTAAGATACACCCAATGTTTGGACCTTTTAAAAAAAATATTATGAATTAAAGCCATAATATATCATTACAAAAATCGCTATTTTGTTTTCTGTCAAATTAATAATTTAAACAGGTCATCTAGAAAATCCGATAATTAGGAAATGTTATGTATATGGATGTTAGTATACGTATTGAAGAGAGAAGATTGAAGAAGATCAAGAGTCGATCTTTGCTAAAATCTGTATTGAAGATGTATTTAAAATACACATTTAAATTAACCCTAAAATCATGATGTAATTACCGAATTGTTAATAAAAACAGCGTTGACTAAATTATATTACCGAGGTGATGTAGACTGAAAAGAAATACCTGAAAATTAGTAAAAATTATTAAACTGTTTATGAAATACCTAAGCGATATATCAGTTAAAAAAAATAGTCTTTTTAATGTCTGCTTTGAAACATATCAATGATTTAATGAATGGTTCTTAGTACATGTAATTTGTTTTGCAGTATTAATATAGTTGCATTGTAATTCATAGAATTAATAAAGTTATCTCTTCATGCACTCAAAACAAATAAACTACTTAGTTGTAGAGTACTTCGTTTTTTTATTTTACATATTAACAGCAGTATAAGTCGACAGATTGTTAATAATATATGTTACTTTGATAAATTTTCTTTTAAAAGGAACAGGCTAGAGTTTCATTGGAATAAAAAATACTAGTGAAATATTTATGTACTATAACAATGCCGCAAAGTTCCGTTATGTTTTTTTAAAGAGAGGGTTAGCTTTTAATTGTTTTGAACTCTTGACCTTAAAACCTTTGTGTATAGGAAAATGCAGAGGTTTGTTGACAAATTATAAGTTATTAAAAAAGCCAATATGAATAATAAATGGATACTAAAACAGTAACGCACTACAATGCTCTCAATTGTAGTGCGTTACTGTTACTCAATTCTCCTCGATAGCATTTCTATTCGAAAGAATTAATACTTTGTTAAAGAGATGAATTGCTCTATTCTTTGGTAATGTATCGTATATGTAGGGTTTAAAATCACATTAGTGTTATGTAATATCCTTTGGTCTTGTGCAGGAACAAGACAACTTTGAACAGTGCGAACTTGGCTAACCTTTCATATTCCGTTTAACTTAGTATTTTAGCGGATAATTTAACAATTTTATTAAAACGGGATGTGAACTTAATATTGCTGTTAACAATAATGTCTAAATCACGAATTTAGTAATTTTTTAATGTTCATGTTATGAGAAAAAGCTAAATTGCTACTAATTAGTCATCAATAAAAGGTCGCCTAAATCAATTAATAGTCACAATCAAAATGTTGGAGACATAACTGAAGATCGTCACCTGTATTTTACTGGCCACTGGGTTAAATATATAGGTAAGATTTTGTTTATATTCGTAAATAAATACTTATCTATAATTTTTATTGCGTTGTTGTGATACTGCATCGTTATTGCAGAGGTCAATTAGATTATCAAGTTTCCTACGATTGTAATATCTGGAACTGAGATGTATTTGTTCGTATAATATAGATTCAGTTATAGATATTAAATATTTATTGTTCTTCGACAAAGTTGCTAACCATAGAAAATATTACAACGTGTTAATAATTACCTACGAGTCAAAACTATTGTCTTAGATTAGATGCTTTCATTTGTATTAAAGGTACAATATGGTACCTATAGCGTTATGTTTTGCTTATGTTAAGAATTATGAAAAAATTAAGAAATTGAAGTCAGTTTAAGCTACCTACTTATGTTTTATAGAAAATTGTTACTAATAAAATGTTTTCATATCATGTCATAATATTTTTACATGTACGGTAGGTATGGACTCGTTTAAAACTTCTTAACATTTGTTAACGTTTATATATTTGATACTTAAACTCTGTTTAACCGCAATTCTCGGAGCGTTAAGTGTTTACATAAAAAAGTGTTGCGAAAAAAATTTTTAACTGAAAATATTCGTTTATACGGTGTTTGTACTTCTGTAGTAGGGAAATGGGACGGCGTCTACTCATTATATTGAAGTGAGCTCCTCATCCGGCGTTTCAAATTTCGTTCACTACTATTTTTAATTAATCAACCCAGGCCACGCTTTAGATATACCAACAAAAGTACTTTTACAAGTTCAGTGAAACAAAAATGTTCTTAGTACACAAGTGCTCGTAATATCGCTTGGGCACAAATGTTATATGTATACATATTAGACAATATTTCAAACTTTCTTTATAAAACTTAATTACGAGAAATTTGAGATTGACAAAAATCTTTAGTGACGTTGTTTATCGTCCCAACATACATCGCACAATCAAATCAAAATACATGAAAAACTTATTATGAATCAAGTTGAAACGTTTGAGTCATATTACACATATGTATATTTATCACGCTTTTCAAAATACTTAGTAGATCATTTGAAATTATTGTACAGGCTTCAGGGTAACAGTTTAGTCAACAACCATCAATCAATCACTACAACATCCGTTACTAATTTTTTTTCTGTTTACATGTGTTTAAATCAAAGAAATGCGTTTCCCCTATAATTGAATATTCCTATTTAAGGTAGATCATATAGAGGTTTCTATTTTTTAACATAAAATTTAATATTTCTATCAGTCGTCACTAGGTGATAGCCCTGCTCGTTCCGTTTCTTCGTTCAAATAAAAATTGTAATGTTGCCCTTATGTCCGAGTGCCCTAGGTCACCTAGTTTGTTTGTTTGTAAGGGTCAGCTTTCACTTATTTCATATACTATTTGTATGTACGAATTGCTAGTTTCTTATAATCTCAGATTCGTATTATGAGCAGCGGCGGTTAAGTGCTTCCTAAATAACACAGAGGATCGATTCCAGAGTTGCGCGTAGTAAAGTTTGGATGGACGGAAGAATTATTATGTTATTATGACAAAAATAGACATAAGCGAATTTATTTCAAATACTGTTATTGTAATTACTACAGTGAGAGAAATATATTAAAAATATAATCAACATGCACAGTTTTTAAAGGACTGAAATAAAGATTAAAAGTTGCACTGTTTCCAATAGTACTTGTTAAAAAAAACTTTTATAATTAAAATGTATCGCAATGTTTGTAAAAATGAAGGGATAGTTCAAATCGTACTTAGGTTATTGTATTGAAAAAATAATTAATACAATTTGGTAAAAAATTATTAGCAAACGGACAAACATCTAAAAAAGAGAAAGTATGAATATGCTGATTTGTGTTCAGGTGTTAAATCTGTGCTGTAAAATAAAGTTATACTAAATTGTTTTAAGTAGGGTGCAGAGGTAAGTAGGGATCAGTTTATTTAATAAACAGTGCACCAAATAGTTGTACATAGATTTAAACGTGAAGCATCTTTGTCATTAGTGCGTTCATTAGTTCGTTGTCTGAATCATTAGTTCGTCCATTTAGTCAAATCAACTGTACTAGAAACATCGTTTAAAAAGAACGAAGTTTTCAATTCAAGTAACTAACATTTTCAAAAATTTTAAGATGTGGTTACTTGTATTTCTCCGCCAATTAAAATTAGCACTAATATGAAAATAAAGCGATACAATTTTGGAACAGCATCAATTAAATTGAAACAGCAAAGTTAGCTGACTATAGTTTGGTGGCAGAAATAGATGTTGAGTTGATACTTATCCAGTCGTTTTTAGAGATCGAGACAGAAATTCACGATAAATTTAAATGAAAGATATGAATGGCACCATGATTTACATTACTTCACAAAACTGTTGTGTGTTGATTATTATATTTAGCGATTGACATAATCTATAGTTAGGCGTCAAGTAAAATTATTACTCATTTAATTTATTAATTAATGTTTTGTCAGGGTAATGTCTCATGACACAGGTTAATTTTAACAATCTTATCTATAGTATATAAATGTACCCATATGATCATGACCAGGTATCTCGTCGGAAGAAACGTCAGAAGTAACGGAGACATGCTGTACTCACGGACAGTATCAGGCTATTGGAATGGCCTCTTCGCAGGATTGCGTAGGAGTTACCGAGCCAGAAGACGTTGAGCCGGAGCTGATGGCCACGTGTATCATGGCAGCTAAAGGCTGTTGCGAAGATCACTTTGTGTAAGTTTTACCACAAGAATAAAGGCAACCAGGAACAAAAATTATAATAATGAATATGATAGTAATCATGTGTATTTGATTATAGGGACAAAGATTATTGCTCAGCAGGAACGAAAATGGCATTGAAAAAGCAATGCGCTCTTCCGAAATCTGATATCGGGAAGGTAACTATAAAGTTATTTTTATAATATTTGTGATAATTAAGATACATCAACTGTTCAATATTATGGTGATACTGAAGAATTAGATTGCGGGAAACAATAAATTTTTGGTAATTGTTATGTACATAAGAAATCGCAATATCGAATTGTTAATAGCTCTCATATTTTAACCAGATCTTTTAAGCGTTTCTGAGATGCATCTTTGAATGATATCTACTATAAATCTATCCTTAAATATGTACCACATGTATACAACAGGAATGTATTTAGTAATTGTTGCGTTGTAGACATGTTGTGAAGAATGTTCCTTTGGACGATGGTCAGGCGAGTCCCAAGGTAAGGAGGCGTGCGGAAGTCCTGCTGAAGAAGGAATGAGTCCCCAGACTACACTTAGGAAAAATGCTTTTCATCAATGTTGTGTGGTAAGATAATCATTATTAGCTATAAATTCATCAGTACACTTAGTACGATAACTTTGATTAAAGAAATTGATTTCTGAGTACACATTAAAAACAATTTTATAGAAGGTAGTCTAATAATAACTTTCCCAAGGATGCTTCAAGATGCCGAACATAAAGTTTCGTAAACAGGAAATCTAATCCTAATGTTAAAATAGATTTGGTATTATCGAGATCGAATACTAAATATACGGAAACCTTACACCGTCAGGATTATCCCTGAATAGCCGGCTTAGCCGGTCCTCCACCTTTTAGGGTAAAAGAAAAAGAATGTAATTTTAAAAGTGTACTTGAATTATACTTTTATCGATTTCGTAAATAAAACATTGTAATTTTATTTTAATATGCAGGAAGCAGCGCAAGAACCTGAGACCACTACAGAGACAACTACGGAAAAGAAAATAGAAACTACAACAACAGAGAAGAGAATAGAAACAACGACAGAGAAGAAACCAGAAGCGAGGAAGGATAAGTGTAAGAAAAACTCATGTGAACAAATTTGTAAAGATGACGACGGCAAACTCAGGTGTGAATGCCGTCCAGGTTATAGGCTGCAGCCAGATAATGTGACTTGTAAAGGTAACTACAAATGGAAAATAAAACTAGAATAGTTAAAACAAAAATATATTGTATGAGTAAGAATAGGATAAAACGTTACTCGAAGGTTTCCTGCATGACGAGATTTGTTTGTGCCCTTGGAGATTTTATTGCCTGGATTCCCTGACTGGAATATATTTACATTATATACATGCAGATGCCTTTTGTAAATGGATGTGTGATATCATTTCCAACATTATTAATGAGGACGATTCAATAGTTTGAAGATCAAGATATTTATTAAATTTTAAAATTATCTATAGTTCAAAAGAGGGTTTTTGATGAATTTCTTTCGCCTTTAAACATAGTCTTTCTTTACGTAGATATAAATGAATGTGGGGAGATTCTTGACGAGCTTTGCACAGAAGAGGACACTGTATGCCATAACACAGTTGGCTCCTACAAGTGTGTGCCAATCAAGAAGCGAGATGTTAGTCTCAGTTGTCCGCCAGGCTTTAAGAGAAATATTCTTAACCAAGTTTGTGATGGTAAGTTTTATTCATTTGGTTTGACACCGATAGTAAACATTCTGTACTTCAAGGTGCTTAATTTATAAAATAAAGCACCTTGAAGTACAGAATGATTGTAAAAAAAGAAATGCGCTTTCACTGTCTGGCATTTGTTATTTTGGGACATATGATATCAAGCCAAAAACCCAGAATTAACATAGTAGGAATAACTTCGGAAGTATCATCTTTGCCGGATCCCTGAAATAGACCAAAAAGAAGATATTAACTAAGTATAGTTAAATGGAGGGAATAATAACTATATGGAATATAAGTTTTGGATAACGCATGTTGCAAATGTTTCCTATTCTGTTTTTAGATATAAACGAATGCCAACTTCCTCGGCCACCGTGTCCTAAATACTTATGTGAGAATACAATCGGTGCTTACAAATGTGCTGGTAAACCAGGCAAACCTTTCGCGGAAACTATCCCCGGTCTGACCACAGAAGCAGGACCAATTATACCAACAACGAAAAATGATATATGCCCTCCAGGATTTAGGGCGGGCCCTGACGATGAATGTCTAGGTAAGTATAAATTTCAGTGAAAGTATGCGAAAAACTAAAAATACTATTACTGTGGACGCAAATAAATTTGCAAATGTACCGAAACGTCCAAGTAGAAAGAAATGATAAAATACTATTAGATAATTGCGTACCAAGAGCCAACAATATTATTTCTAATTAGTAAGATAATAATTACTACTGTATCAAACAAGTTGTTTTCAGTGCGTCGGATCAATTTAGGATCATTTTGTTTCTAATAACTGCATAAAGTAGAGGAAATACTTCTTCTTCAGATATTGATGAGTGTGAAGAGCGATTAGACGATTGCCAGCGTCTCTCGCAACACTGTATCAATACTCACGGCAGCTACTTTTGCCAGGACCACGTCTCCAAGAGATGCGCGCCCGGCTTTAAAGTCAACGCCGTCACTGGAAAATGTGAAGGTAGGTTTCTTAATAGATATGACAAGCAAATCGTACTTTACATGGAGATTCCCAAAGTCATATGGAGGTACTTTTAGGGTTCGAACCAAAAAAAAATGTGTAAATTGTAGATATCGACGAATGCGAGGAGAGCTCGGAGGTGTGTCGTCGCAATGAAATCTGCATCAACCTGCCCGGAGCGTACAACTGCAAGTCCAAGATCAGCACATTGCCGCAGTAACGTAGCCGATTTATATTTTCTACTTTCTCGTTAAAAAACGACTTTACTTTTATTACGTTGCTAATTCTGTTTTGTATTATTTTAATATCATTTAATTCACTGCAAA
>DWHU01001601.1:0-11940 GCA_018247975.1 Parides photinus | reverse complement strand
GACACTAACCCTCCTTGGGAATATTTCAATTAAATTTTAATTAAATATTACAATTAAAGGATGTTAACTATTAAAGCCTGAACCGTACAGGGTCTGTCTGGACGCCGCAATAACGTAAAGTGTTTTTTAATTCCATAATATAAATAAAAGATTTGTTTTGTGAAGCTAGAAATAAAAATAATATCATTATGAAAACTAAATTTGTGTAACGTGCGTTATGCATTTTATTATCATAAAAAATGTGAGCGTAGTAAAAAGAACGCAATATATAGCGTAGATATGAATTTCTAGAATTTGTTAGTTTCTAGCTACGGAGAGAGTCATCGAGTCTTTAACAAAACCCGAAAACTGCGGCTTAATATTTTGCTCTGCCACTCAGTGCTAATACTTTCAAGCAAATACCTGGTTTTAAAACCTGGTCTCGTAAATACGCTTTATACGTTTAAACAACGTCTGCTTCCATTTTATACGTCTGGAAAGAAGGATCAGACAGATCAAAATATATCTGCTTTACTTGAATTACATACATTATTTATAATTCATTATTACATGGTTTGGCTCTCTAAAACGTCTAAAAAACTTGAAAGAAAATACCGAGCCGTGACCCGTGTTTAAATTGATTGAATTAAGCGATAACATTGACATTTATTGCTAATGACAGTTTGCTGTCATATTATTATTAATTTGATGATCATGAAATGGAAATTAAAATTCTAATTTTTATATTTGATTAATTATATATTTATGTAGTTAGTAATTAATAATTATTTATCAAATTGTATTATACTTCATTCAAATATCTATATAATGTTTTATATTCTCTAATACACGCACAACGCACGCGCAGAACACCCATCGCCCAAAATCTCCCAGCGCCATATTGAGAGAGGCGGACGTTGTATGACTTGAGTGATTAAAATCGTGGTTAGTGCAATATATTGAAGTGAAATACTTGATCGTGCCCTATGGATATATATTCGGGTACGTAATGTGTATAGAATGTGTCTCGGATCTTTTATTTGTTATAGTACCTTGAAAAGTAACATCGTAACCTAGACATAGGCCGTTCTAGTTATCAGTAGATTACCTAGGTATCGTCAATCCGCTGTTTGCTCACAGTTTTAATCATATTAATACACACGTGCGGGGAGTAACAATAGGTTTCTTGAATCTAGTTACATTAATAAGATTATGCGATAGCTTCGCAAGGTTCTACGCTCGTATATAAACGGATTTCGAAGTGTTTATGTCGGCAGTTGACAGAAACGTATATGTATATGACCGATCATAAGTCACCACACCCAGTGACCGGATTGTCGGTTTTAGTATTAGTTCTTAGTTCGGATGATTGTTCGCGCGCCTTCGTGTTGGTACGTGATATTGTGAACGATTGTGTATTCGATATAGAATTCTTGAGCCTGTGATTAAGTGAGTGGTAATAAATAATATGTAATTTTTAGGACTGGTGTGCCTCGGTTAAAAGGCCTGCCGAAAGGACAGGGCTCCGCGCGCGAGGACGGTCCGCGGCCCTCCGCTTTGAGGAAACATGGACTGCTGCATATCAGAAGAAGCCAAAGAACAGAAAAGAATCAACCAGGAGATAGAGCGGCAACTCCGAAAGGACAAACGCGATGCCAGAAGAGAACTCAAACTACTTTTGCTGGGTGAGTAACAATTGAGTATGTGATAATGTTTATTAATTTTATAATTTCCATTTTAACTGACATTGTAGTATGCTGAAACAAAGCTGAAAATTAAGTTACATATGTTTATAAGTAAATTATGTATTTACAACAACGTACATAAACTTAACATGAAACATGGTGCAATTGATGTTGTTATTGAATTTTATTTCATAAAATTAAATAATGCATTAACATTTTCCATAGTCTATTACTTAAATGCATGTTTTTGTAATTTATTAGTAAAATTAATTTATTTCAAGTAAATGCTTACCGAATGAATGGAAGATCTGTTTCAGTTTGTTTACTGATTATTTATGTATAATAATTATGATTCATAATTCTTTAGTTGCTTTTCATGTTTTACTTGTACTGGTTTTAATAAATATAAAATATTTATCATAAAAATGTCATATATGTATTTTATAACCCTATAAATTTTTAACTCATTTTTTTACAAACATGATTAAATATTTGTTTATATAAAAAAAATCTAGCTTTGTGAACTCTTTTTGAAAAAGATTTCTCTATTTAGATTGTCATAAACGTAACCTTGCTCCATGTTTACAAGAAGTGATTACTAATTTATTGTTAACTATAAAAGTTCTCTGCAATAGTTTGACGGGTCGGACAGAATGTAACTATAATTAGTCCTCTTGAACTAAATTTCACAAGTTGTAATTATGTTAAAGAGATCTAGACCTAAAAAGCTTTGGAATAAATAAAAATATTAAATTTGACTGTATCCTGTACTTAGTGAATTGTAATGGACAACAAATTTTATTTACAGCAAAATAGTGCTAAGTAACTAGTTGAAAAATTAATTATTTACTTAACTAAAACCTGTATAATATGTTAAATGATGCAAAACTGATTGAATATAACAATATTGTATATAGTATTATACATTAGACAAAAGACTATACTTGACTTTGTGATTGGCTAAGTTAGTAGTATACCTGTTCAGTTACTTGTGGGTTTCAATTCCCACTAGGACTACACAGTGTTGTGTGAATTGTTGAGAGATATTTATTTATTTAGATATTTGTATATTTACCACAGGGGACCTGCAATATACTGTCCTCATAGATAAAGCCTTTTTAATTATAAAAATCATAAGTATCTGGAGCATGCACATGAGTGTTAAATAGGAAAAGCCTTAATAAATTTTGCTGATACTTGTCATAGTAATTTTACAGAAAGTAAATTTTTAATACTATTACAGTGTTTATTTTTCATTCTCTTTTCTGTGTTAAAATTCTAAGTTTTGTGTATGGTAAAATTTTGTTTTTGTATATTACAAACTTGAATCACGCCTTGATATATACATTGTATATAATAATAGTATTCAATTTCCCACATACTATGTGTTTAATATTGTTTAACAACTATTACCAAATTTTTAAAATATTTTGGTAGACTCGGATTTCTCTTCATTAATCAACACAATGAGTGTTTGAATCGAAAGTGTGTAAAAGAAAAATTATTCAAACTACATAGTTTCTTTTAATTAAATTATGTTACTATGTGATATCAACAATTAAGTTACTAAGGAATAAAATATATATACTTGATGTCAAGTTGTAAAAAAATCATTCCAAAGTTTACATTATTTAAAAAATATTCACAAATTTTATGAAAAAAAAATAATTTATACTAAAAATTGACATTCCAACAAAAATATTGTAACTAACTTAAGATATGATTTTTGATGATTTTTGATGAACTCATATTTTTCTTCAGTGTCAATACATGAAGTTGTAATATCTGAAATCTGTTCTCTAAATGATTAATTCTATCAAAATTTTCACAGTTTTTATTAGAACAATCTATTTAAAAACACTAAATATAATTAATGTACGACATGTAGTTCTATGTCGTCCATTATCAAGGTTTAGTTATAACCAATAAGTTGTTAGAGGTTCATGGTAATCCTATTAGCGGTCTTCAAGTTATAAGCCAACTAATGGCTTCCCTTAGTCTAGGTCAAAGTTGAGGACAATTACATTTACCATGATCTGTTTTATTTTTATTTACATTGTACATTATTGCTTTAAGTAATAGTTGAAGGTATTATTTTCAGAAGCATTGTAATATTTTGCAAATACTCTTGAAAAGATTTTTTTAATTATTACACATTATATTAATTAACTACACATTTTAGTAATTAATAAATAATTGATAAATAAATGGCCATCTTATTAATACCTCTTCTGGGAGTACTGTAATATTAGACAATGATGTTAGTAAAAATTTATATTAGCCTAGACATATAGCCACATGTATAGATGATATTAGCCTAGACATATATTTTACATTTACACTATTATTTATCAAAATACATTTTAATTTATATTCACGAAAAGTGACAGATCATTTAAAATAACTAAACCTTTACAGAAGGTGTTTTTTTCAAGCGAAAGCAAATCAAACTGTCATATATATGTATAATGTGCTATAATGATATATGTATGATTGTTCCTTTCTCATACATTTTTGTACCCGATGTTCCCATGACCTCCACAGTCAACTAAAAACATAAATAAAGTACCCGTTTTTGTTTCTTTTTTTACGGTTACAGCAACAAGAATGTTGTATTATTTATTGTACCCTTTTCTACAATTTACCGGATTGTCTTACAACTATATTTTATACTACGTTAAACGTTTCGTGAATAGATAAGTAGCAATAATTGAAATTCAATTACCAGTGCTAATAGCAAAAAAGAAATATTAGCTGGAGAATGTCAATTATACCACTAGAAATATAGTATTTATAACACTTACGTACAAAAACTTCGAATTCATTATAAATCTTGTTTTTATAAATATTATTTTGTGTAAACTTTTTTTACTATGCTTACTTACTTTTATCTATCTACTATTTTTTAGAGATTTTTTCTAAGAAACGATCCCTATTGTAGCCGTGAGTCCGTTCGTCCGTGTTTGGCATTTTTAACATTTTGTTGTGATATCATTTAAATATAAAAGTGAATCTATATAAATTTTGTTAGAACTAAAATGTAGTAATTATTATTTTAATAGAAATTAAATGGAATTATTACTTTTTTACTTCTAAAGAAGCGCCGTTGCCATTTGCTGGGCAATGCTTCTTAACTTGTATACTATAGAGCTGCTACAAAAGTTCTTTAGGGACAAGGTTTAAATGATGTTATTAATACAAAAGAACAAGCAGGCTTTCAAAGCACCGAAAATATAATTTCCTAGAAGTACCAATGTATGAAATTGTCTCCATAAATGGTTCTGTCCTATATTGTAGCATAATCTTACATATAACGATCGCTCAACGATGATGTGCTCATAAAAATAAATTAAAACGACAGGTACTGGCGAGTCGGGCAAGTCGACATTTATCAAGCAGATGAGAATTATCCACGGCTCAGGTTATAGCGACGATGACAAACGCGGTTTCATCAAGCTCGTCTATCAGAACATCTTCATGGCCATGCAGAGTATGATACGCGCTATGGATCTACTCAAAATACAATACGGAAATCCGTCCAATGTAGTAAGTTGTTTAGTCATACAATGTTTTCATCATCACATCAAAAAATTATTTAAAAACGTGCACGGATCAACTTTCACTGACATTACATGTTTACTAAATGATGTTCTCTACAATTGATTAAACTGTTTTACAATTAATGAACTCTAATGTATTTTTTATCGGTTACGGATTAACACATGACTGCAATTTCACATGGTGTTAAGTGACAGTGGGGCCGTGGGTGTGCAGCGTTCTCGCGCAAAATTATTTAACACTCATAGGTTTACAATCGAAACGCTTATTATTGTTAGGGCGATAGATTTTTGATATGACAGATTGAAAGAAACTAACCGAAATCGACTTAACTATGTCCTTAAAATCGAATTATGGATCTCCATGTTCTGAAGGAAAAACATCAGTGTCCAGTCTTGTCTGACACGATCTCTGACCCTTAATGAAAAATTTAAATCATCGTTAATAAAATTATCGAGTTAACAAAAAATTTATTCATTCCGAAAGAATCTTTATTTGAAAAATACTTAAAGCAATACAGTGTATGGTTTTAATATAAATAAGTAAATTGTTAGCATTGCCCAAAATAGACATTAGTTAATATGTTATACACCATAACTTCCTCAATGGTATCTGTACAGGAAGTAAATCAAAATGAATTTGTTATACTAATTTATTACACACAGTGGGAAATCCGTTCTGTTCAAATGTGTTGCAGTTGTTACAAGATAATTATCGTTCTTTGAACAAAATTATTAACATGTTTTTTACTTAGAATATAGATCTGTTATTATTTTTACTACTGAGACAAACTTTCTGTCCAAAGAAGAGTGTCACTGCCATTACTCTACTAATTAGAATCCATGAGTGTTTGTGAAAGATATATTTCCACGAAATCTGTTGGTCATGCAACTTGTAGATGCCATGATTTTTACTTCACCGGAAGCTAAATTTAAAAATTATCTTTAACAATTTCAGGAAAAGGCGGAGTTGATATCATCAATCGACTTTGAGAGTGTAACAACCTTTGAAAGCCCTTACGTCGAGGCTATAAAGGCCCTTTGGGCCGATTCTGGGATTCAAGAGTGCTACGATCGCAGGCGAGAATATCAATTGACCGATTCGGCTAAATAGTAAGTATTATAAACAAAACTAACAGATAGATGAACAACTGGAAAAGTACCACAAAATTTAACAATTTATACTATTTTGTTTATAAGGGGATATACTTAATTTCGATTTCACGTTGTATTAAGGAGCAATAAGTACAGGACATGTTAAGTGAATCGCAATCACTGAAAAGTGTTCTATTTATATTTTGAAAGCTAGTATAGATAGGGATGCTGTTGTAGGGGCAGATTTATATTATGGGGTGATATGTAATCAGGCAGTTTCTAAAACAATAATAAACATTGAATTATTATAATAACCATTACGGCAACGTTCATCTAAATAAGACTCGTTTTTAAAAGAGGTTCATGTTTTGAGGATGCAGGAATATATGTAAATGATAATTAAATTAAGGATAAGTAAGTTTTTATAAACCATAAGAAAAGAGAGATTTCGCGATGCCATACCCGAAACTCAAAGTTTTAAATTTAGACGAGTTTGTGACAAAAATATTTGTAAAACGAAAAAATATTTTAAAGAGGCAAAAAATGTAATAATGAAATTGAAGATTATTGAAAATTACTGTAAGTGGGATAAATTATGTCGATTTTGTTTATTTTTTTATCTATTCTCTATTTTTCTACCAACAAATTATATAAAAGTAGATTTATTTTACTTGAAAAATTTTTAATTACCAAAATTTCATACTTTTAGTTAAGTCATATATTAACTATGATCATAGCGCAATATCTAAGCAGCTTTTTTTATGGTTCCACCTCTGAAAAGGTTCATATCTTGAGCAACAGTGATTTTGATAGGTTATTTCAAAACGGCCTGTCTAGTTACAACCATATTGTAAATCTGCTCTTATTACTTTATAGCTGTGTTTTAGCTATCAACGTGTAATAGAAGTAAGCCGTTAAAAATTCTGTTCACTTCTGGAAGCCTTAATGTGAACGGACTCATTGTCATATAACATGTGAAATATATGTGAAGTTAAAGCATTTTTAAATAAATACGTAATAGTTACAATAGTTAAAAACAGAAAATTTTCTATAGCTACCTGCAGGAAATTGATCGTGTAGCGGCACCAAATTACTTACCCACCGAACAAGACATCCTTCGCGTGAGAGTACCCACAACGGGTATTATAGAGTACCCGTTTGACTTGGAAGAGATACGATTTAGGTAAAAAGAAATTACGCGTTTGCATGACGTTTAGACTGCGAAGGCTTCGCTTTCAATATGCATGTTTATTTACATAAGGGTACTATTGGGTCTTAAGTTCTTCCTTTGTCCTGATCGCGGCAATAAACTAAGATCAATCTTAATGGCGCTATCCCGAAGTAATTCAAGAGTGATCTTGATTATTGCCGAGATCCTGAATGTCTGTACTGTTGTCTTTTGGTGTTATTTTTTTTTCTTTGAGCATATGTTACTCGGGGTTTTATAATTCATTCGATATTGCATGGCATAACATGGGCTTTGAGTTGCTTAAAACATATTCCAGCTATTTAAGCGATCTCGAAAGGATCGAGAAAGACGACTATCTGCCAACCGAACAGGATATTCTGCGCGCTCGTCAACCAACAACTGGTATACTTGAATATCCTTTCGATCTTGACGGAATCATATTTAGGTATGTTTACAGTGTAGAGAAAACGTGTAGTGGAATACATGGTTTGGTAGATCGCTGGAATGCACTGTCACCACCCGAACAGCCCATTATTAGGTATGTATTATCACTTGGGGGTACTAACAACACCGCTTCAGCTAGACGTCAATACCAAAACATACAAATAGCGGTACAAAATATATATTTGTTTTGTGAAAACTTACAAGATTTATCATATTTATTGAATACGACGTTGCAGCTAGTGAAATTACTGGGGTAACGAGTTTACATCTTAAGTCCCTAACGCGTGTAATGTGATTTAGTGTATACCAACTGACATCACATTGTTAAGATCGGGCGTATTTTTACCATCAGATTAATGTCCTGCTCGTCTCATCGCTCTGGTGAATAAAAAAATCTTACGTTCATAAAATCGTACAATTGAATTTTTCATTGGCACAAAAGAACAGGTTTCTTATAATCTTTGTTATTGCAACGTCCTTAGCAATTATAACAGTATTCAATCTAACAATCTTAGTATATGTGTGTTATCTCATAAATATTATTCTAATGTATTGTTGCATGAAATAGTTTTTAATTCTTATCTCTCAGAAATGTATCTAGTTAGTTAAATGTAGCTAGTATAACTTTTGATTCAGTTATTAAAAAAAAACTTATTTTCTTTTTTCTTACTAACTTGCACTGCACCTTCTGCTAATGCTTGCTTCTCCCCTCAAACTAGCGTTTCTGTTATATTCATATTCTTTATATGTAATGTAAATTATCGTTATTGTAACCAAAATTATATATACACGTAAAAAATCGAAGTCATATAATGTGTGATAAAAACGACAGAAGAGACTATTTCATAATATTTTTCAAAACTATTCTAACGATGCGTCCAAACATTACACAGAGTCTCACATTTATAAAAGTAATACAAGAGGCAATACAGAAATTTTCAAAATGCAATGTTTATCTTAGTTTCCAAATGAGACGAATATAAATGTGAAAATAAGAGTTTTTTAACTATTTCTATTTCTCTTTTTAGTTTTGCGGTTAGTTAACACATTCAATACGTTGAGAAAATTGTTTGTAAATATGAAAATTAGGGAAAACAACAAAATGTACAGATTTTGATAATTACTTCGGTTTTTTATTATTAACTAGAGACGTACATTTGCTTATATTAAATATTCGTCATTTTGCTTGCTTTTTGTACATGCATTGTAATAAAAATGTTGTTAATTTTTCATAACGCAATTCATTTATTTTAAATTTTTTTGTCTAAGTAAGTTTTTACAGCTAATACAAACCATTATTGAATTACTCAGCAGTGAGCGTCTTCCTGTTGTTGGTGATGTTGATAAGTTAATGACTATGATTGTAACACATAATAATACGCATCAAATTTTTTTGTTTTTCCTCAAAATAGTCTGGAGCTGGTTTCTGTCGTCGATCACTGCAACGCATATTTCTACCATCCAATGGTAGTGTGTAAATATTACTGTATTCCAGTTTAAAAAACTTTATGGATAAAGAATTTTCTGGGATAATAGGACTTAACATCTTGTGTTTAACACGATAGGCACAATGAGGTCGTGTATTTAATTTTGACTTGCGTCCCATTTTTCTAATCAAGAGATCGTTTAGTTCATCTAGTCGCTTCTTGGAAATACATAAAAAAAGTAATATATTCCTGCAACACATTTAAACTTTCAATTAGTCAATGATTTGAATTGGGTAATGATACCATTGTATTATATTCTACAAATTGTCAGAAAAATAGTTTAACTTTTTAATGCAATGAAACAAAGGCTTCGGTGGTCTAAAATATAAAAAAATATAACCGTGCTCCATCACACGCAAGTTTTAATCTTTAAAAGTAATGAAATCTTATTTCTTTCGTATTTTTCATAATGTATACATTATTTATTGGTGATCAACAGGATGGTAGACGTTGGGGGCCAAAGATCCGAGAGAAGGAAGTGGATTCACTGTTTTGAGAACGTCACATCCATCATATTCTTAGTAGCTCTTAGTGAATATGATCAAATTTTATTTGAATCCGAAAATGAGGTGAGTTTTTTTATCTTTTTCATTGTTTATCTTAGTTCAGTTTCGATAGATAAGTATCAAAATGTTATAACCAGTTGTCTTTCCTTTTTTCTTATTAAAAGTAAGGATTGTTGTAAAGATACCGTCGTTTCGGAGGAAACCAGTTATATTATCTAATAAATCCGCCTAATCTTACTGATAACTCGATCTGTGTGACGGCGATGTCAATACATTTAATACGATAGTGAAAATGATAAACAATGAAAGATCAACGCACGAAATTCTCTCTGTTGCGTGATCGAAGAATCTATTTCGTTTATCAAAAAGTACTATAAAAAATACAAATTTATCCTGAGTAAATTTTAAAAGATGGCAACTAACTTCATACTGTCTTTGAGATACGAAGCTTACTGAATTGTAGTAAATTTTATTGCATATCCACCCTGATAAGCTTCATGTATCATTAATTGATAAATAAAAGTAGAATTAAAATCTTCTCGTTATGAAATAGTTTTATGAAAAATAGTTTTATTATGTAAATATTTTATTACTAGTCATTGTATTATTCAACACACGATTATCACGATTACATTACTTTCATAAACTCGGTAAATTTTATACATTTGTTAGATTCTATCACATTTTTATTGCATAGACAACAAATAACTTGTAGATCATCAATAACACTAAAGCCAACATCTTGGATGCAATTTTAATTTTTATGGGAAGATATGTCCTTTATTCGATAATCTGTAAAAGCCGTTCAAATATTTAGCAACACTAAACGTCATGTAAAAATAAAACCCGGCGAAACTAAATTGCAAGAATTATTTGCGAATTAAGTAATTTTTAATCTAGTGACAAACGTAAAATATTTCATACATACCTATATAAATTTACATATAATATTAGCATCAACAATTCTTCAAGGTAAACATTATAATACAATCTATAATTAAAATAGATTTTTATACAACAAAAAGAACAGCGTGAGATTATATCTGGTTTGAAAACAATAGTTGCAAAACTTGCAAGACCATGTGAACCTCGTTTTAATTATGACTATTTCGTTAGATATTTAACGACCACCATTATTTTGAACTTTACGTGATCTTGGACTTATTTTATTTAACGCCTCTTCGAATGCTACTGTATGAAATATAATTGATCAGTATTTATGGTGTCTTCATTATTAAATTATACTTTATTAACAATACCTATATGCAAACAACATTAAACATATTTTACAACTCTGGAAACTTTCATTAACAATTGATCTCTATTTTATGTATATTAATTATTAACTTAGGTCTCTTGTGACCTCTGCTATGTGATATCATTATTACCATTCCAGGAAGGCTAATCGAATTTTATGAGGTCATTAATTAAAGTCTGTGAGGTCACTAGCTTTGTCTATGTCTGTTTTATTATGTCATCCTTATTATGACATTTCGAATGTACATAAATGAGATATAAATTATATGATTTACCTCTTGAAGGTCGCGGGAAACCGCTGGATTTGGTCAGCGTTAGATCGATTGATGTAGTCTTTAAGGACAGGTCTATGTCCGACAGTGGACGTCTATCAATTGAAATATTGTGTATATATTAACACCGACTTGCTACTGTCTAGTAATTAGATATATATATTTAAAAATATATAAATGAATACACAAGAATTTATTAAATATGATGACAGCTTAGCCAAAACAGAAATGGCAATCGTAAATGGTGCCTAGCTTTTAGAATTGATATAGTTTTATGATTTCCTTAAGTTGAAATATTTTCTATTTGTACTTGTTTATAAGATTTGCATCTTCCTTAATTGGCTAAATACAGTTTTGTTATGAACAATTTTGTCAACATGTTCAAGGTAAATAAGTACATACATACATACATACAGTCACGCCTGTTTCCCAATGGGGTAGGCAGAGACTACTTCTTTCCACTTGCTAC
>DWHU01001600.1:0-11942 GCA_018247975.1 Parides photinus | reverse complement strand
TTTCTTTGTCTTACTGCTTTTCTTCACTCTATTCTTGACATCATTGTCATTTGGCACTTGCATGTTTCTCATGACATTAAATTTTTGCACCTTGTTTTGGGTTGCTTCTGGTTCTTCTACCAAGAGCAAAAGCTGTTTTTTTTTTGATATTGATATCCACTCGTTCTCCTAAAAAGAAGATTAATAGCAACACCGGTCTTGAGGGGGCAGAGCACGGAAGGTGCTAGCCTAAGCCTCTTACTAGTAGCTAAGCTCGGGAACCTCGGCTCGGGCTGCTACTTTGGTTTAACAACCGGACGGGACCAAAAGCTGCTGTGCTTAGTTGCTTAAATAATTAATAATAATACTACTTAGGCAATTATATATAAAACTTAAAAGATTTTATTAATTGTGTTGTCTTTGAAATAGCTGCAGCTGTAGTTGAAGCACAGAAAAATGTTTAGTTTGATATTATGTATATATTTATGCAAAAGTGTTTGTATTTGTATTTAAAAATAAGTTCAGATTTTTTTTAAAAATCGTAAAATGCGTTATATTCAAAGTACGCAATTATTATTTGTAAAATACAGACTTAATGTAAATTCAGATTTGCTATAAATTTGTGTAGATTGAAATGGCAACAAAATTTAGTGGGGGACTTCCCACTATTAACATTTAAAACATAGAGAGTGATAAAAATTGACTTTATTTCAGAGGATATGGTGCCATCAACCTCAACTAACAACACTCGATTACTTCAGCCAACCCACAACAATCCAGATATTTCTCGTTGTCTCATGGTCCATATGATTTAATATTCAAATATCAGTCAAATGTTAAAAATTAACTCAGTAATGTCAATTTTATCTGCAGAAGTACAAAAGAAAAATATGGAACCTGAGATAAGTGAGAATTCAAGACTGGGTACAAATGCTGAAGATTTACTGGAAAACCTATATTGGAATCTGCATGGAGGACATTTATTTCAACTTTGCTGTGTTTGTGACTAATTTTAGAGATAAAAGTGTGATAAGACATTCGAAAGACAAACTAAAAAAAGTATTATGTTAATTTAAAACAATCATATTTTACAGTTATGTACAATAAAGATTACTTAGGAAACGGGAAGCTTTTTATTTATTTAACAAATAAGGCAACATTATTTGATACATATGTAATGTTTATTCTAACAAAATAAGGAATACATCAAAGAATGAATGAACATAGACAATATTTTAAAATTAATAGTAGGATAGGGTAGCATATCAATTAAAAAAAATATTCAGCAATTCTTGAAACTTCATGAGTTTGACTAATCTGTAAGAAAGAGAAAATTAATTAAATCGTTTTTATATTTTTTTTGTTACAGGTGCAGATGAAGATTTAATTATTTTTAATCTTTGCAGGGTACCCAAACACCAAATGAACAGAAACAGTTCTAAGTTTGGGTGTATGAGCCATTATTATTAAATATTAATATCACCTTTTTATTTTTCAGATGATTCCCCCTTGTGCAGCCTTGTTGGCACACGGTCAAGCCACTCTGCTTCTGCCTTTAATATAAACATATTAACAAATTGTATAATGCTTTTAAGATTGCACATTATTTATAAACAAAATGTAGCTTGTTAAATATGCAAATTCCTACATTAAAATTAACAATGTATATGTGATATTTTTGTACCTGATTAAAATAAAAATATTATTTTATAACACCAATGTAGTTTCTATTTGACCTCATTCTTATAATTTATTTAATTTATAATAATGTACAATGAGTATCAATACAGTTAGATGCACAAAAGAAAAATCCAAGTGTTTATTTTTATTTTATTATAAAGATTACATTTATTAAACCGAGTGGTGTATAAAAATGACAAATAATTAAAGTTTACAATACAATTAGTATTAATGAATAAAGGTTAATGATAAATCTGCATAATTCAGATTGGGATTTTTAAGCATTTCTGGTAGCACAATTTATGAGGGATAGACATCTACAGTACAGAACATGTTGCATTACCTCTGTGGGAGTAACTTCATCAGTGTCCACCACATCAGGGAGGCCCTCTGCATTATTAGAAATCTCATCATGGCTATTGACACCACTGTCCCCAACATCTGCATGACAAGTTTGATCGGCTTCAGCCAAATCACCATTGTGCATTTCTGAACAATTAATGAGATCAACTTTATCGTCTTGGCTGCACCGAGCGCCGTTTTCATTCATATCTGTTCCGTCTATATCCATGTGCACATGGTGCCCAGGCCACATTTCATAAGGACATGCGTTTATCTGGTGTAATTGTGTTTCACTGGCACTAAACAAATTTAGAGAACCTGCTACATCTTGAAGTATCGATGACTCTGATATTTCGCTAGTGAGATGTCCTGAATCATCAGTTTCACTGTTACCGGAAATAAACAGAGATAAATTTTCTATTATGTCGCCGGATATGTCACATACTCTGTTACCTTCGTATTTAGACAAATGCTCGAGAAGTCTCTTTTTTGTTTGCTTGCTCTCCGATGCCACGTTCAGTATAAGAGACGCTAGTGTTTCTAACACTTCAGTAGTACATATTTCTTCGCTTTGTATTAGCAAAAATCGAACGATTTTATTGTCAATTTGCATTGTATTCGTACAAGCGTTTTGAAGAGAACGAGGGTTACATTCATGATAATTACTCGCCTCTCCAGTAGTGGTCGTGACCATCTCGGAATCACATTCTTCCCCATTATCATTATTCTGATTCTCGATAATCGAACTATATTGGGACAGAATATTCCTAATGGACTGCAGAACTTTCTGTCGCAACGGCTCCGAACTTATCAGTTGTAGTTCTCTAAATAATTGTATCAAAAAATCAGGATGTGATTCATTCACACCTATCAAAGTTGTAACTTCGGAATAAACATTTTCACGCAAAAGATCAAAAAGCTTCGATGTGGCTTTCTCTTGCATTTCACGACTGGTCGATGCCAAATTAGGGTTAGGTGTTTCAGAGGTGCTTGCAATGTTAAAGTTACTATTTTCAGAGAAATCCAAACTGTAATTCCTCCTATTAGTCGAGTTCTTAGAGGGTAGTTTTGAAGAAGACTTTTTCTTGCTGTTTGTAGAATTGTTTAGATTATTTGAATGTGATTGTATAATTTCCGGTATCGGATTCGTAATATTAAGATTTCTAAACGTAGCTGAAGCAGTTTCTTGACGGTTCAGGTTTATGTTTGATGCCGTATTTTCGTCATTATTTCTGGAGTGGGAGGCAGAACTTGTCTCTGCATCAGTGTTTTGGTGTAAGTTTAAAACGTCAGGAGCAGAGGAAAATGAAAGTGATCTTTCATATGTAACATTTCGTCGCGGATGTCTGATAGTTACTTCATCATTGTTTACTTGATTTTGAGGTATTGCAACTGGACCCTGAGCAGAGCTCGCCGTATTTGTGTTTCTTTTAGGTGTTACAGAGGGGGAAGTAGATGAAGATGTATGATGTAGTGTATTGTGTGATCTTTCCACTAAAGGATGAGGATTGTGCACTGGTCCTGTACCTAAATGACTGTCCGCATTGGTTTTGCTGTTAGTGGAGAGTAGGTTCTGACGAGAATAGCTGTAAACAACAAAAATCGTTAGAACATCTTAATTTAAATAATCATTGTTTTGTTTTCATTGTTAGTATAAACTAAATTATTAATGTTCACACAAAGGCAAACACGTTTTTTGCCTTAAAGTAATAAAAATATATTAATAAAACTAATCTTGTATTAGCGTTATAGGGTTTGCATAAAATCACACAATGCTCACCCATTATATTTTAATTTGTACTGTAGCGATAAATACATATATAGATACATATTGTATAAAATATTATTTATATATAAGCTTTTGTTTTGTATTATCTGAAATAAAAAAATTTATTACTTTGAATAGTGCAAATAATATATTAAAGTATTTATAAAAAAGGAAGTATTCTTTACAATATTTTTATGGCTTGAAGCCAAAACAGGAGCAGGGCATTCACCCAATCAGCTCATTGTTCCCATCTCTTTAAAACAAGATGTTATGCCTTGTTATACCTACTACGTACTTGTAAACTAGAATTTAGCAACTTTACACACTAATGCCTGGCGGTATCTGCGTAAATGGTCTTTGGCAACAGAGACCCACTATCTGTGGTGGTCTGTTTTACCTTCTAAAGTTGTCCCAATAGTTATTCGCGCGGTTGCCTGGAGGCACTTGATTGTTAAGAGTGTGCGAGGCTGTCTCAGCACGCCAACGTTCTTCTAACTGTAACAAGTTTTTAATGCGAGTCTGAAATAACAACGAAGGCAAGAAATAATAAAATATGTACTATATAATATGTATGTTATTCCTAAATGTAAAATATCTGGGTCCAATTTTTGTCTGTCTTACAGATGACATTCAAAAAATCATAACTGACCAAGGGTGGTGGATAGTTATCTCAAATTCGGATAGTGTTACTAAACATAATACAATACTCTCGGAATTTTGAAATTGCTTTGGCATATTTTTGGCATAGATGCACATAAATTATTCAAAATTTGTGTCGAGGTGATGAATGTTAATTTTTTAAAACCTTGTATAAAGACATGTATAATAGAAAACTCACTAGAAGAATGCAGGTTTACTGCAAAAATTATTGACAAATGGGATGTATTTATTCAAAGTGTGTAGCAAAGATATTTCAAATAGGTAAGGGATGAGGTTATTATAGAGTACAAAGTTTGAAAACTGCTCACTACTAACCACCCAATATCATTTGATGTATTGTTATTTATTAATGATGAATAATAAAGATAGACGACTTACGTGATTAAGCTGATCTCTGAGTTGCTGTATTTCTCTTTGTTGCATGACAAGTTGTTGCCAACACCAAGCGCCCCAGAAGCCGCAGCCGCAGCTGCACCCACCCATCATTCCTGTAAAATTAATGTTATTTTAACTGTCTTCATGGCGCAGGAGTTAATCGCCTGATGACTTGGTTATTGACCTAAAGGTAAATGGTAGGTTGTTTTGGTGGCCTCCATAACTTCTGGGGCAATGAAATTGAAGTAGAATATATGACTCTAACATGGGCCTCATAATTATTGATACGTATTTCGCCTGTTTACTATCAGGTAAATATTATGCGCGTCGTAGTAAAAATTAGAAAAAATGGTTGATTTAAATGTCCGAAAAATCTTACCATACGGCATCATCATGTTAAAAGGCATTGTTGGAGGATATGCCATCTGGGGTGCCCCCATCAGACGCTCCATTGTCTGAGAATGGCTGTTTTGCGTGAACTGGTTTGTTCGCATGTCCTGTGAAAATAAGTTATTTAAAAATATCTCGCTATGGCAAGCTACTATGTTACCCCTTTATGACCCTGATTTTATGTTTGACCACAATTTAGCACATGGTAAGTATTAATCTATATATATAAAAATTAATGTTTGTATGTCATCGATAAACTCAAAAACTACTGAACAGATTATTATGATAATTGATACATATATGTATTTTTCCCCGAAGAAGGTTTGTATAATATGCTTATTAATGCCACTCGCCACCAGATGGCGCTGCAGAGCAGCAACTTCTGCCCCATTCAACCGATTGTAATAAAAATCAGTATGACCATGTACTTTTATACAGAGGAAACGAATATGACATGTTGAATATTTTTGTGTAGAATTTTTTCTTAAATTTATTTTAGTTGTTGGCGTAGCAACGCGCGCCCTGTACAGCTAGTATTGAATAAATTTGCCTAGTAGTCAGTGTAACAATTCATCACTAGAACAGCATTGCTGTTCTAGCTGTCAACCTAAGTATATCAGAATATTGTGCCCAAGCACGAGCACTTATCACCGCGCGAAGTTAAAGCCAAGTGCAGTATTGTATAAAAAAACAAATATTTACCTGGTTTGATTTCGACGTATTCCAGGGTTGAGATGGCACAGAGCCATATTGCATGTTTGAGGAGTTTTCACCTAAAATACAAAAGATGTTATAAATTTAATAGTTTCAGTAAAATAAAATATTTGAGAAAAGTATTAATGGTAGTTAAGTTTACTGGTTCCAATGATGTCAAAGCTAGTGAAATTACCGAAGTACCAAGACAACATCTAGTATCTCAAAGAGACGCGCGAAATGTGGCGCAATATATATTTTAGAATTTTTACCGTATTTACTAACTCTACTTTGTTATACAGTGTCCCTTCGCTATCAGGTGAAATTTCCGTCCTTCTTATAAATTTATTAAATAAAACAAATTTGATGTCTCACCATTTTGTGTTACCGGTGGTACCATGCTTATATTGGATATCTCCGGTCTTGCATCAATGCGGGTATTGGGCATAGGGTTGATAGATTGTAGTGTCTGAAAGAGACAAAAATAACATAACGACTAAAATATATCATTATTACAGAAATAATTAATTGTCTCTGAAATTATTGATTAATCAATTATAAACTTGCAATAATACTTCGTACATCTTTTTAAAAACAGCACTAATAAATTATTTCAGCAATTAAAATCATTCATCATCATCATCATCAGCCTGGAAACGTCCACTGCTTAAAATCATTATCTCATATAAAATTATATTACCTTAAAATTTAGTTTATTAACAATGAAATTGGTCATAATCATTTCATCAACAAATAGATATCCTCTGCTCATCATAGGTTTTTCGTAAAGTGATACTAGAGATGATCACATTACTAAAACAAAATAGTATTGGTACTCACATTATCATCAGTCTGACGATCTTGTGTTTGCCGCCGTCTGGGTCTGTTCCTTTGGTTTGATTTATTTTTAGAAGCACTGTAAAATAGGTTATATAGAAATTTTGTTTGAGTAAATATTTATACATTGATCACACATGCATATATATGTAACAGATATAAATAAATATCAGCAAATATATATTTAAAAATTCTTCGCAATCGACAACCACAAGGATAACGTTACAAAACATAATAAGGGTTTCCTTATTATTAGTACAAAAGAAGTTGTTGATGAACATGTTGGTTTCAACACGTTCATCAACAACTTCTTTTGTGGACATGTAAAATCAAAACCAGCACACTGGCCATCATAATTGATAAACGGCCTGAACACTCTTGAACCCGTGTCCAGTAATGGAAGTATTATGAGAGTTATTTTTAATTACAATATTATTATTTATTAACAACAAACGCAGTTGTATAACTTAGCAGTCTGGGCGATGTCACTATTAAATCACAATATTTTTTAAACAAACTGAAAAGGGGAGAAAGTTTGTGACATACCTATACATAACAATGTGGTGCTACTTGGGATGATGTACATTACAGCATATTATTATGCTCGTCGCCTTTAGAAATAATAATTACTAATTTCACTAGTTACCCAAGTAAGAGTATAATTAAGTTGTAAGGTAAAATAGTACGATAAAAATAAAACTTACTTGTCAGTGTCGCTGCCATAAGTGCCTTCAATACGAGATGGAACCGTGTTAATAGGCCTGCTACCTATTACACTGTCTCCGCAGCCCTTAAAAGAATATGCTCATAACATTAATTAGGTGAACCGTATCGCAATGTATTAAACAAGGTGAAATACGTTGTTTGTATTTAATACGTAACTAACTAGATTATTTATTTAATACTATTTATTGTACATACACGTAAAAAAAAAAAACAAAAACTAAGATATAATGACATAAATAATTATTTTTGTACAATATAAGAGAAGCTTCAAATTTAAATACAAATTATCTTAAAATACAGAATTCAAGTCATTTGTTAAAAGTTGAGTGTGTGAACAACGTAATGAGACGAAATATTAATTAGGGAGGTTAAAAAGGTATCTTTACCAGTCAAAAGTTTCTTCATACAATACACCTTTAGTAATAACCGTCTGACGGCTCACATACCTGCGGCACTTTACATTTACATTGTGTATAAAACTATAGAAGAAAGGAAAAGCGTTAAAGGCGAGAGATATAAACCTTTTTAATTTTTTTTAAAAACGTACCCGATAATTTTCGCTATCCCTCGAGATCTGTAAATCCAGAGGCAGCTGTTCAGATCTTGATTCTGGATCTTCGTGTTCACTAAAAAATAGGTACTATGTTATGATTACAGTAAACAGAAACAACTGAAACAATCTTCGCGTTAGTGAACTTTTTTGGGGACAGCTAATACGAAAAAATTACGCATTTTCAATCAGCGACGGCATGCCCACATTTTGAGGGATTTTAGTGGATGTAGGTTCAATAACCCGAGAATACTCCCTCAGAATTTTTTTTAAGTATTTTTTACGATACCAAAATAAGGATCTAATTATTAATTTGAAGCAATTACCTATTATAGGATTGGTTAGCAACAGACATGGCGCGGGAATCTGGTTTTTGACTTTCAGCACCAACACAAATCATCTTCTGAAAAAAAAAAAGAAGTTGTTTATCATTTAATAGGCTAAGAATTTGTTGTTATCTTTGCATTTAAAAGCTGTGTTCTGGTAATAAATGATAAATCATAATTGCTTACCTCTTTATTGAGCAACGCTTCTAGCTCGCGTTGTTTGTCGGCGAGTAGAGCTCGCAGCTGCATCTGTCGCCGTTCGGCAGGCCCTGGATTGCTACTGGGTCCCGGCCGAACTTCCTCATTTATCTTCTTCTGCTTACGACTTGCTTCTACAATAGAATACAGTCGTTTTCATAAGAGAACGTAAAAACGTGATAGCTTGTTACTAAAATATAACAACAAAAATTAATTTTCCACAAAAATTTTAGATTTCTTGTTAAACTCAGATTTTTGTGTCTGTCAGTTGCTAAAAGCAATTTCATTTATGGCGGTAGCGCTGAAAATAGTATGGGATAGGTCTTTGTTCAACAATTAATGTTCATCATTATTAGCAGGATGACACTCATTGCTCAATATAGGCCTACCTTATAGATCTTCAAAAGTAATTTACTTGTCAGAATTCAGAAACAGCACATTATCTATTATTTTACCAGAGTTTATTTCCCCTGGCACGTAGTAGATAACAGTTTGATATAAAACATATAGGTTTACATTTTAATTCTGGAACATTTCTTGTAGATTTTTATTTGCGAAGGCATTTTTTGAACCCACTAAATCACCATTCCCAAATTAATTACTTAAATATACAGGCATTTCTTTGTACCATGTGGCTACATATAAAAGTATTTTAGACAAGTACACTTTACTTTAGATAGATTAATAGTATTATATGCGGTTATATAATAGTTAAATGTTAGTGCGCTGTAGATAAAATGTGTTGAATGTTAACCAACCTTTGTTTGCCACCATGTCTTTAATACGCGCACGTTCACCTATGATTTTTTCCGTTTCCATACGCAACTCCTGCGCTAACTCCTGCAAACTTGCAATATTTGCTTCATGGCCTGAAACTTGAAAAATATAGCTGTGCAAAGTGACAAGAATACGTAATAATATCTTAATAAATAAGACGTACTAGTTTGTCGTTGTTGCTGAAGATGTTGTTGCTCATGAAGCTGTTGTTGTTGAAGCTGTTGTTGTTGAAGTTGTTGAAGCTGTTGTTGCTGAAGCTGTTGTTGCTGAAGCTGTTGTTGTTGAAGCTGTTGTTGTTGAAGTTGCTGCAGATGTTGTTGTTGCATAGGTTGATGTTGATGTTGTTGCTGTTGATGATGATGTTGTAGTTGTTGTTGCTCGTTAGTAAATTTTTGCCGCTGCGATAGCGAGTTACGAACACGACATACACTGCCCTCATTTGACCAGCCACCCATACTACCACCACCTTCTGATTTGCTATAAAATAAAGAATTACTTTATGAATACAGATTCATATTAAAATATAGAAATTATAACGAATACATTTCAGTACATTTGTAATTGCTGTAAAAGACAGTCACTTTAAAATTTATCTTACACAAAAGTCTTTTTTATTAAAATACAAAATAGACAATTAGAGAAATTGAAAAATGAACACCAACACTAAATAGTTTAAAAGACCGTAATTTTACTAGTCCGTTCCTAAAGTCCACCAGCAGTGTCTATTTCTCCCTCCAATTAGTGTGCAGATATTATTGAGTTTCGTCTTAAAGGAAGGTATCTCTTTTACTATCTGTACTACTGAAGTTATGAAACTTAACATATGTTTTTCTAAAGGCGACGGTTAAATAATATAATATTTATAACAACTACAAGCGGCATATTATCTCGTATCATTTACCAGTTTGTCAGCGTCTCGCTAGCCTAGTTGTAGAGTAGTACAAAAATTATTTTTATAGTAACTTGACAGGATCTTTAATAATTGCAAAAAAAAAACTTAACTTGGACTTACTTATCATGCACGTTTGAATGACTGGACATGGGGAACGATTCTTCATGGGAATTCGATAAATTATCAGTTTCAAATGTTTCCACGGATCTCATTAAATCTGCAACAAAATTAATAATCAATACATTAAACCGTTTACACATAATTTATTATATATACGAAAATAAAAAACTACCTTTAGTTTTTTGCAAAGCGGTTTTAATAGCTTTTATTTCCATTAATTTAAAAGGATCTTCGTTCTTCAAGTTCCCACCTGTCTTATTACCTGCAAATTTACTCAATATTTATAATAATTTGGTAATATAACATCGATATCGTCATTGACAGGTAGATGTCTGTTGTTAACCGCTCCAGAGATCTACACACCAAAATGGGTCTGTACCCAACCAACGGTTTCTCCCTGGCCTTCACCAGAACTTAGGTCCAGCTTATGGAGAGCATTATGTTTACATTACTTTAAGCTATAGATTAATGTAAAAGGATTCAGAAGAAATAAGTTATTATTGAACACTTACATTTTGTCGACATGTCATCTTCAGCACTATCTTCCCCGGAACTTGAATACATGTTATGAGAACTGGATAAACCAGTTGACATCTGAAGTTTTTGAAACTCGGAAACCTGTTGCAAATATACATTTATTAATAAGTACTTATGATCACATTTTGTTCTTTTTATTCACCGAAACATGGTGGTACTATATACGCCCATGCAAAACTAGTTAAGAGAATATGTTTATCCATCACCACTTTGTGCTCATCTCACTTAGATATTAGACTTCACTTCATTTACCCTAGTAATTTCAGCTCCTTTCAAACCGGTAGCAGCGACTCAGATTTATAAAAGTAATATAAAACTGGCGATAATTAAATATTTTTGATTAGCGCTGGTAATTGCAAAATTGTGTATATAGTTCCTCCAATAATCAATAAAAAAAATTAAAAGTACACATCAACAACTATTTCTACTATACAAGAAAATAAACGCAGTAGTATTAATATATTCTTTTTGATGTGAATGTAAAAGAACATGTTAATATCCGAATTTACGTTGCACAAAGCGCGGATATTTGTAATCTTTAAAACCATAACCAATTTTCTGATGTACAAAACAAAAGAGACGCCTAATCGTTTTTAAAAATTAATTACCAAATTTTCCATATGTTGTTTTTTAAGCTGTAGCTCGCGCAATTTCAGTTGCAGCATTTGTCCGCGTTCATGCAGTGTACTTTCATCTTCCTCCCCCTCGCTATCACGGCCGCCACCCGTTGCCTCCTGGAGTTATATTTTTGATAACATTTTTACAACAGAAGCTACTTCAACAATCCAGGATATTTATTTGTTGGCGTTCTATATCCTCCCGTAAGTGGTAGATCTTTAGTATAGTTACATTATATTTGCTGCTTTCAGATAAAAGATGCCAAGTATGGTTACTCTAATGATTTCTCTTGCGCCTATATCTTTACAAACAGAATACAGTAAAAGTTGCAGAAAAGAAAGTTTTTAAATGAAGAAACACTATTGGTAGAATATTCAATAAAAGAAATATAAGGAGAGTTACGAGGAGAGTGTTGGATCTGAATGTGGAGGGATATAAGGGGAGAAGAAGACCGAAAAAAAGATGGATGGATTG
>DWHU01001599.1:0-11959 GCA_018247975.1 Parides photinus | reverse complement strand
CAAAGACTACATCGCCGCTTACCATCAGGTGGGATCGTGGTCAAGCGCTAGTCTATAATAAATAAATAAAAAAAAAACGTTACCAAAATAATCTACATTTTGCAAGGGAGTGTATGACTCAGAGAAGCACACATTCAATCCCACTGATTTTGAGGTGTTCGTGAAGAAAAACATCAAGAGGAAATAGGTGTTCGAAGAACACCAACTTTTGTGAATATTTAACATCCGCCAACCTGCACTTGGCCAGCTTGATGCCCCAGACCTCTCATATGAAGGCCTCAATGCTCAGCAGTGGCTGGAGCAGCAGTTTATTAAACAAAATTTATAATTATGTAAACTATAAAGCTTAATGTAATGTATACTAATGTACACTTACTAAATATTCTGAAAATTATGTATATTGTTATACATGTATACATTTTCAATTTATATTTATAATTATGTCTTTGAGTGAAACATAGTTTCTGTCTAAATTATATTTCTACCACTGCATCTATGCATATCCTAGGTTGTCCAGAAGAGAATGTCCATAGGTCCATAGGTTAAGTCTGCCTATTAAAACCTGAATATACTGAATCAGTGTAATACTATCATACTTTTGTTTAATGAAAGAAATAAAGATTACAGAGATTTTATTTTACTTCTCAATTTGAAACATATAGTGGTAATGTAGTACATACTATATTGGAACATCTATCTATTTTGAATAAGGTTTTTTAAAACAACTTGTTTAATATACATATTATATTTTAAAGAAATCATAGTGTTAATGAGACAACTATCCTCCAGTTTTGCTCCTTTCCGGGCTACATGGGGCAGGATTATCTTGATTTTCAGATTGCGAATTATTGGCATTATCATTGTCACCTGCATTTTCGCCTTCATTGTCTGATTGATCTGTAATTAAATATAACATTACATATAATAATACCAAGTACCCTTATATACATTACAGCACTAATAATTGAATTAATTATTATGTAACTAACTTCAGAGAGCTATAGGGAAGTTAATGCCTTACCTTTCTTTTCTGTAGGCATATCTTCTGTTCTATTAGCTACTTGAAAATGATATTCCAGTTCATCAAAATCAAATACCTGGTCAGTTGGTAACAAACATGGTAAATATGCTGGGAATGTTGGTTTACAGGCTATCACTGAAAAAAAAGGATAAAATTTCTTATAAAATAGAAACATGGGAAGTACTAATTTTAATATCTCGCTGGTTCTATGGCAAAATTATAATTATCTATTTTTTTTTTCATGCTAATATTTTTTTTAATACACTCAGTTTAACTCGTTTGGAAAAGTTGAGGTTCATTCTCCACTGAGCTAATGCTTCTGATGAAAGACAATTCAATCATGTTCCTTTAAAAACCTCTTTCTCGAAGATGAAATCACAATCAACCAGCACATAGTATGATTGATAAATGACCTAGTTCTTTTCTTGATGAGAAAGGGACCAGGACTCAAACTATAAAGGCTAATAAGAATAATGTGTTAACTTACATGGATAAACTTGGTTGTCATCTGTGTTAAATAAGTTATGGGTCTCACTTGTTTTTGACAAAAATTTTGTTAATGCTCTTTCTATGTCCCTCTTTTGTGTAGCAGCTTTTTCTCTTATTGCCTCATATTCAGTTACAGGCTGTTTGTGAGTCTTTAAAATAATAAAACAATTGTTAGTAATTTAATTAATATTTTGATAAATTAAAAAAAATACATTAATAAATTAAAGTACCAAAATTTTCCTAGCATATGTATAATGAGCAGAATGTTAATCAAATAGTATGTGACACATCTTTTAATAACATTGTGGCAATGGTTATGATTTACACCACTTCACATCATTAATTTTGCTTTGAGAGATTATATATGTCATAATATTAATAATTTCCTAAGCTTTCACACTTTAAGCCAGAACAATAACATATGCTATGTACTACTAATTTTGTCATAAAAGTAAAAGGGGTTTGTGGTAGATGCATTTATTATATGGTTCCTGGCAACAGAGACCTACTTCCAGTAAATTGTAATTTTTAATTTGTTGGTGAGGCTTAAGATTATTAAAATATATATCCACCCATTTCATTAAATGTTAATTACCTCATATATTAAGTTTGACTTACTGGAGTTCTTATGTAAGCATGTGGATCAGGTAGTAATGGTAAATGATAAGGTATATGAGGAGCTGGTTTTGCCTTTGACCCTGCAGACAACATTGCTGGTGTTCTAGGGGCAGGAGCTTGTTGTGGTGGTTGAATTACATGTCTATTTGGACGTGCTGCATATTGTTCTATATTTTGAATACTAATACCTAAAATGACAATTTTATACTGCTTAAGTAGTTGATGTTGTTTTGTAATTAATACAATTTTGTAGAAAGTCAAAATGCAACTTTATCTTGTATACTATTTTGAAATGATGAGTAAAGTTGCATAGAATATGTGAATTAATTTAGCTTTTCCATTATTCCTTTTTAAATATTCTGTAAAATATATATAAATTTTAATCTTTAATACAAACCCATATTAATGAAGGCCATAACTATGTCCCCCAAGACTGGTTCAACCCTTCCAGATAATTCACAAAAACCTCTTGCTGAATTCCCGACTTCGGTCAAAACTGTGATAGAAAGTATAATTCTTTGTTTATAAACTTTAGCATATAATTGTTTGCATTTTTTTAATTACATAAGCCTTAGTAAAGTCATTTGCTATAAACTACATAAAAATAATAAAATTCAAAGCATACATAGTTACAATAAGTAAATTAAAATATTGAACAGCTAATAAAGTACAAAACTTACAGCATTGTAAAATTTCGGTCAATGTTTCCAAACTCATTTTATCCGCGGCATCAAACCCAGTTTCTAGAAGTATTGTTGAAACTGCTATATTCAATATTCGTCTTCGAGCATCACAATTACTTTCTACTTTTTCCGTGTTCTCAGACATGTTAAGGTCTTAAGAAGAATTAATTAAATGTTTGCGTACTACATAAAATGGATCTTAACACAACAATTTGTTAAATATTACTAAATTAGCTATATAGTTTTAGCTTTATCTATTTGTTCAAGTGTAGTTTGAGAAATGTCATTGAAGACAAGTTATTAAACATAGAAAAATAATTGCCATTCAATGTGTATTTACTTGTGGCAGCATTACCATATTAAATGACCATGATGTAACAGTTTTATTAAAAATAAGAAAGATAATCTTATAAGGTAAGAATAAAAAAATATGATTTTTTTTACTATTTATATCATTAAAATATACATAAAAATATTAATGAAGGCAATGTTTGTTTCTCTTTTCGAAATGATGTGTTGGTCACATCAGTTTTCTGAAGTTTGTTAAAAAATTGTCTTTGAGTCGCTCGTTGTCAATTCTGTAATTTTCCAAAAAATATTTATTCTTTTAAATCGAGTGTAAAATTAAAATAGAAGAATATCAAATGAATAACTTCAAGTTCTAACACGTAATACCTCATATTATTTATGGCCGTATTGAACTAAAACGTAACAAAGCTATAACCACTTTCACCAACGAAAGAAACTATCAAAAACTACATAAAAGTTGGAATCTCGTATCAGATTTTGGAGCAAGAGTTCGTCAGCAATATGGTTAAAGTGTATGCACTTGGAGTTCTCTATAAAGGTGTAAACAGCGCCACAGTATTGAAAGCAGCGTACGATTTGCAGAGTTTTAGTTTTTTTCAACGATCATCAGTACAAGAGTTTATGGTATTTGTTAGTAAAACCATTGTAGAAAGAACACAGCAGGCTACAAGACAATCCGTTAAAGAGGGTGAGTACATGTTGCAAGTATATGTACGAGCGGATAACCTTGCAGGTATCTTAATATCAGATCACGAGTATCCTAATAGAGTAGCTCACACATTGATAACAAAAATTCTTGATGAATTTACTGCTAAGGTTCCCGCAAGTTCATGGGCCACAGCTAATGAAAGTACTATTGATTTTCCTGTACTACCTCAGTACTTGACAAAATTTCAGAATCCTCGAGAAGCTGATGCCTTAACTAAAATACAAAATGATCTTGATGAAACAAAAATTATACTCCATGACACAATAAAGGCTGTGTTAGAGAGAGGAGAGAAATTGGATGATCTAGTTGCTAAATCTGATAGTTTGACAATGCACAGTAAAGCATTTTATAAGACTGCTCGTAAGACCAATAGTTGCTGCAATTTCTGAGGCATTTAATATTTTCATCTGTAAAAATTTTTTCTTTTGGTGACCTTTGAAATTGTGTTCTGTGAACTTTGTTCACCATTAAGTGAAGATTGAAAATCTGTTACTGAGTTAGTGTATTTCTGCATAAACTAGTACATTACATATAGATTGATTTTGAATTTTGTAAGCAATTTTAGCAAAAAAAAGTTGAAATCGGTCTGTCTTTCATGTTACTTGCTAGCTCTCCACCCTGGGTTGGTTTTTGTGCCTGAGTTATCGTCTTGTGTCACCTTACACAATCTGCGTGTGTATCTGCTTCGCACTCTCATTTGTTCCAGTGGCATATAACTACTTTCTTTATTTGACTGTACACAATGCCATGGAAAAACAGGAATGAATTTAATTTCATAGAACTTTATCAAATGGATCCTGTTTTATGGGATCCTTGTGGGGACTTCATGGCTGAGGCATCATGGACTAGACAGTGAGTGCTCTCAATCAAGAGTGGTACAGCTGCCATGATAAATATATATTTAATATATTGTTATTAAGTATTATGTTTATAAGCTTTGGCTTTAAAATGTGATTGTTATGTAGTATCTATGTGCATGTGTCACATAATTGCTTAATTATTACATTAGATGTCAGGTTCTGCTTACATTGTTTGTTACAAAGTTTAGGATATGTGTGATTATATAAATATGGAAAGGGTCTCCATTGTGTAGATGCAATTAATGAATCCCTATAATGTATAATATTTGCAATATTTATAATTAATAAATTAGTTGCTAAAATAGTATAGAGATCTTGTATCAGATATATCTAGACAGATTCTAAGCTGTGTACAATGGTACAGTTTTATGATAACAATTTTATGATTGTGATGTGATTATGATACACAGGGAGATAATATATTGTTTTACCATTTACCATTGTTTACCAATACATAATTGTGTCTGCTTTATAACAAAAAAGTGATGTATAAGTTTTTATCAGAATTTTAATATATTAGGAATTTATTTAAAATCTTTTACTTTCGTATTTAATTACACAAATTGCCTGTGAGGTTAATTTTTTTTGTGTCAAATTTGCAATAAGCAGTGTTAATATTTTAAAGTATGCAGTTTTTATTACATTTACATAATGCCTGATAATCATTGTAATGAACCTGTAAATTGTATTGGAATTTCATGTACAAAATGCTTCATGTTAAACGTCCATAAATTCAAAGTCAAGTAATAATCTGTAGTATATAATAATGATGTATTGAAGGTGTAATTGCATCATGTATATATTAAATTAACAAAATTAACTCGTTCTTATCAATCACAAGTATAATTAACAATAACAATATTGGTAATAATTGTAAATGCCAGACACTGAACTAGAACCTTTGCTTACGCAGGAGTAATAGTCTACTGTACTTTTAAATGATGTCATAATTATATTGCAATGAGATTTGAAAATGTTCTCTGTTCAATTTTAATACTGCTAGTCATTTGACTAATTTGTAAGGAATAATGCTAATAAGATTTGAAATTATAATAATTTGTTATAATTAAATCTAATTAATGAAAAAACGAGCTGATGTAATCAAATTATTCGATGAATAGTGTTTAAAAAAAAGATATTTCTTTTATTCTCTCCAATTTTTATTCTTGCATTATTATGATGGGCCTATAATTGTATGTTAAATTAAAACTTATTAGATATTGTGATATGTCCATTCAATATAATTTCTGTTTAATAAAAGAAAATAACATATGATATAAGAACCGTCTGATCATGAAGTATATTCATAAATAGCAATAAACAGGTTAATTTAATGTTATGATGCTCATGTTTTACAACTGTACCAGTAACAAAGTTTATATTTTTATTGACATTTTGATGCTACTAGTTATTTTCATTTAGTGTGCTGTCACTGGACCCCATAAGCGCCAATAACATGAAAGGTTACGCCAGTGTTTTGCCGAAGGATAAGTTATAAAACATTCATTTTAAAAACTACTTAAAATTAAATGCTTGTTGTATTATGTACCAGCTGTCATAAGTATTACTTGTTGAGCTAGTGATGTGCATTTATTTCAAAATTGAGTTTGGTTACTGTCAGTGGTAAATGCTTTCAGATCTTGAACGACTAATAAGATAAATGTATTAGTAAAAGTTGTTGGTTAAAGGTGATGCAGTTGAAATATGCTTTTGTTAGTTTTGAAATTAAACTATTAAAAACAAATGTATGCTGGATATTCAATGTGTAATAGATTTAAATATCCACTTTAAATATTAGCACAAAATTCTCCAAGTTCTTACAAAATGTAAGTTTGTTCTTGATTGTATTTGTTACACTCTTATTATTAAATGCAAATACAATTTATAACTATATCTGTGCTGGAAATACTTGTAGTTTCAAACGAGGTCTTGACCCATTTTTAATCCAGTTATTATTATAATTAAAAGGAACATTGTGTCTGTATTATGATACACCTTAAGAGTTTGGATCTTATTGTTTGTAAGTTTGGAGATGTGCTGTTGCTGTAAAACGTTATGTATAGTATTACAGAACGCGTCAACTTTTTGTTGTTAACAATAATTCGGACAAGATTTATATAAACGTATTTAATCCTGTAATATTTGAATAAACTTTAGCTTATATAATCCATAGAGTGTAAGCGTTCAAAATGGTTCAAAAATATTGTATTGTGTAAGAGTATAATGTTCGAATAGACTTTTGTGTGTTAACAGGCAAAAGGAAGTTGGTGATTAAAGTGATTTTTAGTATTCTTGTTTTTTTTTAACTCTTTGTTTAGTACCGACTTTGGCGTAAATTATTTAAATGTTTGCCTTCCGGTCAAACTGGGGTTTGTGCTTGATTCCAGGGCCATACTTTGTCATGTTTGGCTTAAGCTGCCGGTGAAGGAAAGCCTTGTGAGGAAACCGAAAAGTGACAAGAACAACAGTAATTGTGAACAATATTACTATTTCAACTAATTTTGACATTAATAGTGTTCATTTTGGTATACAACAGACTAATGTGAAATCAATTTTACATGACAATACGTGATAATAAAGTCGGTACAACATATTCACCGAGAGTAGTTTAATCTTGTATGTGACAGCCAAAATACAGAAATGGTATTGAGCAAAGAAAGCAACATAAGCAAAGAAACATATTCGATTTTCAATAGCAACGTTAATTTTTGATGTTATGAAGACATTTTTAGTCAATATCAAAGGTATTATAATCAAAGCAAAATTAATAAATAAATATTTAATGACGGCATTTAAATTGGATAGTGTATATTAGTTAACAATGGTTTATATTTTTAATTAATATAGTGGGCGACTAAAGTTTAAATTTTATTTATTCGCAGTGATGTAAGACTCCGGGATTAGAGCTATTTTCAATAAATTCAACTTATTATCCGATCTGGTTTCAGGTGCCCAAAAATTAAATGTGTTGTAATTATAGCATTTAATAAAATTACACATGAATAGAAGAATAATTTTTATTTACTTAATTTTTAATGTTTCATTTAACGAAATCTCCTCAATAAATAAAACAAAAGTTGAAATAAAAATACATATATTACTTTTACATCAATATTAAATTACAGCCAACGTAACTATGTAGGTTACAATAATAAAAATATACCTATATAATTTTCATTAAAACAAATAAATAATAAAAACAAGACGTTTTTTTTCTTATTAGTATTAAACCTAGTTCTAAAAATCATTGACTATAAGAAGGTCGCCGCTGCAGAATACCAGGTAACATCTTTAAAACAATCCATCTACAAGCAAGGGGGAGCTCACTTATAGTAATTGTAATTATTATGGAATTTACTCATTAATTCTACAATTAATTAATAATGAGTATAATGGCGGAGGAATCTGGTCATGATTAGGTTGTTGCCCCAAAATATTAAAAATTTACTATAAATTTATTTTCAAAAAAAATTATAGATTTAATAATTGTTACATGATCTAGGTTTTAAATAAATAAAGAAAACCTTGATATATATTCCTGTATATAATCAAACGCATATTCGTCCGCCATTGATTTAACCTAAATTGAAGGAGATTGGTATTACGTCTTCATAGTACGTTAAAATTTTGCAGCTAATTTTTTTGGCGTTAAGTAATGAAACAAAAAAAACTTAAGCTTTGGAATAGATACCCAGTGAGACTTTGACCGACAAATGGCAAAAAAAAAATATTTTTTTTTGTATGTATTCCTCACGTTAATAAATTTTTCACAATTCAGACATTGTTTTAAAGTAAAGAACAAGTTTTGTTTTTGGACCTTCGACTGTTAGAAAAGTGACACGTTATGGTCCGTTTATTGGTCTCTTTGATTTTTAATTTATATGTCTAATGATGTAATTTCATACAATATTTACATTACATGATTACTATTATCGTACAAAATATTACACAGATAGTAAATCTGTGGAATGTAAAAAAAAATAATAACTTCGGAGAAACAATTGATTTTTGTATAATTTAATCCTGATTAGGAAATAATCTCACTGGAAAGATAACAAATTTAAGAAAGCAAGACTAACGAAAAAAAAGAATATTTACAACGAAAACATTAAAAGACAAACGAAAGTAAGTCTGCGGATACCTAAAAAGAAGGCGTAAAATAAATTATACGCAAAACGCTCGCGTTTAAATGCCCTTTACAAGTACTCTCACGCAACTAATATATAACATCAATAATTATTATTTTGCACTAATTAAAATATATTCACACACAAATGCACAAATTTTCCAATTATTTATTTATTATTCTACTCACATAAAGAGCAAAATTCTCAAAATACTTAACCACATTAAGGGTTTCAAAGAAATTTGTAAAATACATATATTTGGGCAGAGGTTTTCACAGCTTAGTTCATTTGGTTCAGGATGAGAATATGGTGAACCATCAGTTGCTCTATGTTGACTTCTAGGCAGACCAAGAATTTTGCCATTTAGTTTAATACATTAGTCATTGATGTTAACATCTATAAATATAAAGTGAACATATACACCAGTGAAACTATCGATGGCAGACAAGTACCACAGATTACTTCGTTTACTGAGCGATCCTTATTGTTGGTATGGATCTTATCGAAGGAATCGGAGTATCCGGCTTTTGCACATTTGGATGTACAGAGTTTTATTTTGTCTGATTCTTGCTTTTCATTAAAACAATGGTTTTTAAGTTTACATCTATGCCACTAATATAACTATTTAAAATATGTTACAATGTTCCCATTTGTTTTTCTCAATTTAATGTAAATATATTGAAATATAATGTAAAAAGATACAAATTGAGGATATGAGTTAAACTTGGTGTAACTTTATGCGGACATAAAAACAATAATGTTAACTTAAGCAGCTGTGAACCGTATCCGTAGAATCAGTCTTTTTATGAAAAATTATACTTCTCGAAAAAAAAATTTGATGGATTTGATAATCGTAAACAAAATTCGCAGGGACAGAATGTCAAGAAATATAAATCAATTCCTTTAAAGGCAGCATAATAAAAAAATCTTTAAAAAAGTTTAAAAGGTACTTACAAATATAACAAAGGTGTAAACGATTTGATTGATTTACTACTGTTAGATAATGTTACGGAAAAATCATAAATTTCATTGATTAGACCTTAGTTATGTATAGCGGTGTCTATATACTGGTTCTAACATCAGCTTTCTAAGTATATGTATAAATGTTTACAAAAGAAAGTGTTAATATGTTCGATAGATTGAAAATAAAATCACCGCATTCACTTAAAACTTAAAAAATAATAATTTATTACTGACTCTATAGTAACAGAGGAAAGTGGTTGGTTGTATTTAAATAAATGCTTTATAGTGTCCATGCAGCCACATAACTACAAGGGTCAGTCATTCATAATAAGTCCCTTAGCGTACAGGACTTAGTTTCACGCGTCGCGAGTAATGGTGGTAGGTGTCTGCTGCCGGAGACCATCTAGGAAGGTAAGACCGCAGCTTCTATTTCTATCGTTAAACAGATTCATACAAACATGTCTTTCGGCTTGTTGGGCGCTGATCACTGCGGTAATGAGAAAGAACATTCTGCAACTCAAAGCGATGAGCACAATGTAATGCGGTGTTTATTCTCTTAACTAGCGCCACATTACGAAGGGCGGGAGTATCACCAACAGGTGAACGTCCTTGCGTGCCTCGATGCTTCGTTGAAAGAAAGAACGAGGACTTTACTCCGAAGCGGAACGGAAACGTATGCTAATCGACATCCATCCGCATCATACAATCACGATACTTACGACTACTTACACTTTATAAAAGGCATCCGTTTTGACCAAAATCATTTACTGATAATCAAAGTTATCAGGAAATCCGGCAAATTAAATTCACGACCAAGGCAACATAATTCCTAATCGGCTGTTGCTTATATAAAAAAAAAAAACTATCGTTACACGTAGTACCACAAATACCAAAAACTACACATGGGTTTGTACTAATCTGGGAAGTGGGGGATGGTGACGACACTATAGAATAATTAAGTCCAAACATCAAAGCGGACCAAACGACACAGTTGAGGAACTATCAAGTTTTTACCACAGAGCACGTCATCACCAGCAAATGTGTACAACGATTGGCTTTAGTTGTTACTTTTCCATGTTGTCCGAGCCGCGAGAGCTCGGCGCGAGACCAGCAACCAGGCGTGCACCGCCGGCGTATCTCATTTGTTGGGGACGTGTATCTTCTTAGACCGGAAGTCGTATATCTTGCGGCAGAACAGGACCAGTTCCGGTGAAACGGATGGTGGTAATTTAGTGTCGTTTGGCGCCAGCGCCGGCGTTACTTCGTTGGCCGGCATCGGTGGCACTATAGACGGCGCGATCTTAACGCCTTCCTCTGTTGCTTTTAGTCGTTTCCGGTACCTGAAAATGTACTTTTATGTAAGAGGTTACATCTACACATAATTTTAACATGGTAATCATAAATACTTTGCCAAGAGGGGAAAAACGAAGAAGAAGAAAAATATGTTTGGTAGTAAACTGATTAGATCCAAGTGTCGCGAGTTGTGAAACTTGATAGTTGCGAAAGATTTTTTGAACCTCCTGTTGTAAATCTGCTGTGGCGACTGCCGGCTCATGGAGATCAGTGCGTGGTAACATTAGCATTATGATCATTTTAGAAACAGCACTCCAAAGATAATAGAGTAGCTCTTACTCAATGCTCTAACAGTACATTACTAGTAGAAAGACAGCAATACTATCATAGTAGTAGGTTTATATTTGGGGATGGCAGAAATAAAACAGGCAGCGTCACTATCCTCTCAGCGGAAGGTTAAAGTAAATGAAATATATACTTAGTAGCAATAAGTAAGTACATACCGACAGTACTCGTTGAAGGTGAGAACGTAGCACTTGTCTTCTATGCAGGCGACGGAGTTGGCGTCGCGGTGCCGCGAGGCGAAGACTTCGTCGGGTGCGTCGCCCGCCTGCCGCCCGCGCTCCGTGTGCTCCGGCCGGTAGTACCACACCAGCGACACCATCATCTCGCCTGGGGAAAATCACACAAACAAGTCACATTTAGTTGTTACAGGTACGTATTCTCCATGTTTGTATCGCAAAGCAAAAGGATGTGAGTTTCTGTTTTCCCATTCATTTTTATTTCAGATAAGATGTCCCTTTTATACAGTCCCCAGCCCGGTGAATAATAAATAAAATAAAGTAGCGGCCCGAGCCGAGGCTTCTGAGGAAGCCCTCGAGCATTGC
>DWHU01001598.1:0-11959 GCA_018247975.1 Parides photinus | reverse complement strand
TTGTTATCAGCAGCGAATTGTATAAGGCGATCGCCTTTTTCATTACGCTGTCCAAGTCCATACCTGCCTGCACATGTGCTCATTAGATAGGCATCGGAACCAATTTTCGCATTAAAATCACCCATGATTAGAAGTAACTCTCTCTTGGGGATCTTTAAGATAGTTGCCTCCAGAGTTGAGTAGAAGGTCTCTATGTCTTCCTCACTGACAGTGCTTGTTGGGGCATAAATCTGTATTAGGTTTAGGTTAATAGGACTTGCTTTGAGCTTGATACTTATTATTCTATCATTAACGGGTTCGTATCCAATTACGCAATTCTTTAGATGCCTTGCAATTAGAAAGGCTACTCCGTTTCTGCTGCTGCTGTCATCGCCGAAAAAATACACTATGTTACTTTCCGTGGTATAATGGCCATTGCCTCTCCAGTGAGTTTCACTAAGGCCACACACACTTAAATTGCAACGATCCAGTTCCTTTTCCAACATATCAAGCTTTCCTGGCTGTAGCAAGCCACGTACATTCCAAGTACCTATCTTCTGGATGAGTCGTAACTTCATAGAATTAGTATTTCCAGTAGGCCTTTTTCCATGTAGTGCTTGGTTTCCTACACACGCATGGATCGAGTTGTACCAGGTGTAAATTTTTCAGAAAAATCAGACGACAGAAAAGGCTTTTATAACATTTGCGATTGGACCCACTGTTGTCGAGCTATAATTAAAAACACTTTTGAAATGTTTTTGACAATTTCTTGTGAGTACATCATGCAATTAGCAAAGAGTATCTATATGTTAATTAAAATTAAATTGTAGGAATTATTCATGATTAATATCATTTAGAAAATAACATTTGGGACTATTTGTTATTCTCATTTATTTATTAGTATACTACTAGACTGGCAAACTTTATTACGCCTAACAGTCAATAAATGAGTATATTCAGGATTTTATGATTTTTTTTAATCATCATCATTCGCCTGCCCTTATCCCAATTATTTGTGGTCGGCGCAATATGTCATCTTCTTCCATTCATCTCTATCTATCATATCTCATTTTTTTTATGAATTTAGTAATTTGTCTTTTATGATTGTCATCATCGGGAATAGAATAAGTATTCATTACATATTTGATCAAATAATAAAGATTGATAAATCTGATGTATTTAATTGTACTGATATAACTGAAAATATGGTTTCTTTTTGATGTTATTTTAAAATACTTAATCTGCCCATTCATTGACTGTTAGGCAGAACAAAGTTCACCAAGACCGCTAGTAATACTAACAACTGCCTATAACAATATGAAACTAGTTTAGGCGGTATACACAGCATGACATTGTACTTGTCACCTTGAGACATGTTAACTCTGTCACTCCCCCAATAATTACACTAGCTACTACACCCAACAAATGAGAACATGGTAATTTATGAAGACTACTGTTTGGCGGCAGAAATAAGAGCTACAGTGGTATCTACTTAGATAGGCTTCAGTAACAGAGACATGCCATCAGTTGCTTGTAGCATAAGTGTTAAATAACAATGTATTACTGTTATAACTTACATCAACATAGTATTATCAAGGTTTATTTTAAAATAACTTATAGCAATTGCAAGGTGTAAAGAAAATGACATAAAGTAACATAGGTATAGCTTGTCATGTTAATGAAATACTGCATAAACAAATAATATAATATTTTTTCTAATATCTTTTTTAAAGAATTAAATATCTTACATTCCAATTAGTAAAAGAAAGCTGCCGCAGTATATCGCTTTTATACACTTCGTCTTCGTCAGTACGACCATAATCATAAAATGTTGCTAAATCACTATTGCTATTATTTGATGATGATTGTGCAGGACTTTGTGACGAAGGTTCAGGTAAAATCCTTGGTTGCGATACTCTTTCAAGAGCTTGCGGGATATTACCAGAAAGTTGTGAATTCACAACAAATGGACAATGGGGGTCTATCAACCGATGTCGCGACATCACTTGGTCTCCGTAATTCCATTGCGAGATTTTTCCTCCGCAACTAAAACATTGCACTTCCGTTCCCTGTCCTGTATAGAAAAAACCAGCTCTAGCGATTCTTGCTGGTTCTACAGGAGTTGCCGAAGGCCAATTAGCGAACGTAGACAGTCTATTGGTTTCAATATTCATGTTCACAATTATACATATATATAAATACAATTAATGGTTTTGACCAGTTTTAAATGCTATATTAAAACTAAAGTTATAGTTTACAGTGTTGCATAAACTGATTTTATATACAAGATGAATCAATAGACTAATGTTGACAATAAAAATGACTTTGACAATTTAATAAGTTGAGGCAAGTCCTCACAAGCCTTGAATGAAAATGAAATAGTTTTCAAATATCATTTGTTACTGTGCTAATTATTTAAAAAAATTACGGGGATAATTATTTTAACTTTGACAGATAACTTTGCATTAATACGTAACGTTGATTTTATTAAATGAACATTGGATTAATTGAAAAATGTTTTTGCTTGGAATCATAAGTTATTTAATTTTCCTGAAAGGAGTATATGTACATATTAACTGATATATGAATTTTATCTTTTGTTCTACAAATGTTAATATTTTTAAAAACTCGTATCGAATAAAATAAACACAGTAGTGTTGCAATTAAAATTACACGTTTCTATTCTCAAAAAATAATGTAATTGACATTTATGTAAATTTAAATTTGTAATCATTCATTACAGTGGGCTCTTTGATATTAAACTTAATTAATTTGAGTAGTTAAACGAATATTATATTTCAAATTTTTTCATATTAGCGACATTGCGCGCGTATTTAAATATGATTTTTATTATCACAGGTACAATAATTATAGCCTTAATCAGTACATTGATCGTAATTTTCCAATTCAATTTAGATAAGAAAATTATTTACAAAGATTTAAAATATAAGCACGTGTTAATTACTGGAGGTTCCAGTGGCATTGGTCAAGCAACAGCTGTCGAGGCTGCTAAATTAGGTGCACATGTGACTATCATAGGTCGAGATGTTCAGAAGCTTGAACAAGCCGTTAAGAAAATTTCCGGACAAAAGTGTTATTCGGATCAAAAAATTCAATATGTTTCATTGGATATCACTTCCGTTTACGCCTCCATAGAAACATGTTTATCATTATTAGAATCTGACATAGGTCCAGTATTTTTATTAATTAACTGTGCTGGAATGTGCATTTGTGGTCAGTTCGAGAATATGAAAATCGAAGACATAGACCAAATGATAAGTCTTAATTATTTCGGCACTGCATATCCGACTAGATATATCTTAAAAGGTATGAAAGAAAGAAAAGAAGGTATCATTGTATTTGTGGCTTCTGAGGCTGCACTCTTGGGTAAGTTAATGGATTTGTTTTTTATTTATTAATAATCATAAATCTGTATCAATACACTTAATATTTATTTATTAATAAAACTCTTGCCTAGGTAAATTATGAAACTTCTTCTTTCAGGTATATATGGATACAGTGCCTATAGTGCTGGTAAATGGGCAGTCCGTGGCTTAGCGGAATCTCTTCTTATGGAGTTGGTTGGTACTAATATTAGATTAATGATTGCTTTTCCTCCTGATACTGATACACCTGGATTTAAAACAGAAGACCTTACTAAGCCTGAAGAAACTAAACTAATATCTGGTTCAGGAGGACTTCAGTCACCTGATGCAGTGGGCAAAAAAATTGTACATGATGCTTTGGTAAGATCATCTATAGAATCATTGTTTATATATTCTTCTTGGTTTAATAGTAATAGACAGCTCACTTAATGTTTCTGCAACTGGTGCTTCGAACCTTCCCTCACAATGAGAGAGTAGTTAGTTCATATTAGTAGAATAGTTCTCACATATTTACAATAGCTGTTCCTGGGAATGTGTCAGTAACAACCCAATATTTTCCTTTATTGGAAGCTCAAGCTCAGAGGGGTTTGAACATGTGCCTCTTCAAGATATGTCATGTTATATATATATAGCATTTTCAACCACATACAAACTGACTGTATACTTCACCTTGTGATATAATATTTGTGTCATTTCTTTGCAATTATTCATGTTAGATATGATTTTATAGCCATTACTTATTCCATTACAACGAAATAAAAAAAAAACTTTTTTTTCAGAATGGCAAAATCTACTCTGTATTTGGATTCAGTGGGCAACTTCTCTCTTTATTGTATTGCAGTTCAATAGAAAGCATTGGTCAAGTGTTGATGCAGATTTTTTTACTAGGGCCCTTGAGGGCAGTTATTGTTCCTATTATATTTTCATTCCATAAAATTATTAGAGACAATAAAGCAAAAAAAGTTGAAATAGACCAAAATAAAACCACTAACTGCTGATATATCTGTTTAAAAATATATATTTTCACAATGAAAGGTTGTTCTGACAGGCATTTTAGCAAATATGATTTTTTTTTAGTGTAAATAACTTTCAATATGATTATTGTATTAATTGGTATTAATTTGGGCATATTTGTATCATGTTCGTGTTTTATAAATTTATGTATATATTTGCCTCAAGTTTTATTCATTACTTTCTAATGGTAAGCATGAAAAATAATGATTAGTAAATATAGATAGACAATATGCATAATTTTAGTCTGTTATTGGTGCTGAGAGATCAAAAGATTTGGAGTTTTTAAGGGGAAATCAGGTTTATGTCAAAATTTTAGATGATCTTTGTATTGGGGTAATAGTACTGTAGTAATAGTGTTGGGGTAAGCAAAGGCTCAGACTTTGAAGGAAAGGCAAGCTTCTCCTTAGCAGCTTTGCTCTGCTATGGCCATTTCACATTTGTCATTCCTTCCAACCTCTTTTCCTTATTTATAAGGACTGCATTCTTGAGAAGCACTAACTAGAATACTTAATTGACTATGATAAGCAGAGCTTACCAAAGATCTTGTATATCTAGTGTGCAATAATATTTAGTTTAAATTCTAGAAGCATTTACATCGAAATTTTGTTTAGAATTTAAGTACCTTGTAAAGATTAAATATTGTTCTTGATGATGTTTAATGCTGCTAGTTTGATCGATTTATACAGCTCATTGGATATGAAGACAGTGGGCCACCAATCTGCAGTCTACAGACAATGTTTTGTTTGGATTAATGGAATAAATGTAACAGTAATATTGCTATTCATATATCTGTTTATATATTAATTTTTAATAACATACAAAAAACTAAAAATAATACTGTACAAAAATACACAAAATAGTGTACGAAAAATTTATATAAAGGTTATTTTTCCATCTCTTATTGACAATACTTTTAATTTTTAACTAAATGTTACCATAGAATTAATAGTACACGTATGTATTCAGTAACGTATTTATGTATGTATGTGGAAAACTTACTGGGGAAATGAGTAGCAATAGAATAAGTTTTAAATTAGAAGTAGTTTGTTATGAGGTCTCCAGCGTATCATGAACACGATTTTTTGCATTAAAATAATCGTGTCCACGACGTGCATCATTTTGTTCTTTTAACTTCTATACTACTAGTAAACTTTAAATTTCTGATGAAATATCGCTGCATTATAACAATATTTAATTGTACTCCTGTTTCATTAGTGGTTATTTAAAATTATACAAGGATTCTGTTCATAATGAAGTTTAAATCCTCGTCCCACGTATCCTTCATCAGATCGGAACCAAATTGTTATCGGACCCGCGGCAATATCTGTAAAAATTATTTAGTAAAATTAAAATCATCTCCCGTGCTCAGACATTTTTACTATTTCTACGTTGAGGAATAAATGGTTGTTTACGAAAGGGAAGACAATTTTACCTTAAATTTTATTATTTTTAATGGAAAAATCAAACTGATTTTGCGCCGGGGTTCTGCCTCCTTACATAAAACAATTTGCCGTGATAGCCGAGTGGTTAGGGACCTCGGCCTCCGAAGAAGGTCGCGGGTTCAAACCTGGCGCGCACCAATGACTTCTGAGTTATGTGCGTTTTAAGAAATTAAATATCAGTGGCTTTATCAGCCAACCCGCATTTGCCCAGTATGGTGGATTATGGCCAAAACTCTCCCATTATGAGAGAAGGCCCCGAGTCCCAGCAGCGGGAACATTTAGTAGGCAGCTAAAAAAAAACAATTGTTTAGCTTTTAATATCTTAATATTCGCTGTTTACTGGTAGTAAGTCTCTGATATCAGAGACCATCTAGGTTGTACCACCGTAGCTCCTATTTTTGACGCCAAATAGTAATGTGCAAACAATCCCGTTTTCCCGTTTGACAGAAGTTGTAGCTAGTGTAATTACTGGGGTAACGAGACTTAATATCAGATAAACGACCTGCTAATCCATCGTTCAGTCGATTAAAAAAAATATGTTTTAAGTCCCCTAAATAAGTGCACAAACCTTCGAAATAAATTTGTAATTTTACTATCATTGCTTTCTATAGTAACTTACGAAACAAAGTTGTAACTCTTAATCTCCTTGTTAATGATTCTTTTCGTTTATAGGTATTTGAACAAAAACTTAATATGTAAATAGTGTTTCTTACCCGTGATTGGTGCGTTGGAGTAGAAATCCTGAATTACTGATCCGTCATTAAGGCGTTCACCACAGAGCCTAACTGCTGATATCAACAGCCAATCGCTCGGACAGTTAAATATCTCAACTCCAGCCTGCCTTGGTGGAATTATAGGCAAACCTTCTGTTAACACAGTTTGATTCATCAATAAAAGCTATAAATTATTATTTTTGAAATTTGTGGAAATACTTTCTTTAATTAGTGGTGGGTACTATTACGCCATCTATCGCATTGTAGACTTTAGTTATATTTTTTCCACAAATTATGGAATGAATTGCATTCTGTAAACAGAAGGTCTGCAAACATTTTTTAGTTCCGGCTCATGTACAACTTAAACGTGTATATTAAAATGACATTTACGCCTGATAATTTTTCGATAACATTGCTTTTATTTAATATGCTTCACGTTCGTTATATAGTCATTTGGCATGTTCAATTGGGTCGGTCGGTCCGTAGTTTACTTTCTATTATTACATTGTTTATATTAGACATCGTAATGATTATTGAATTGTCTATGTATTTTGCCTTAGTTACATATTATACATCCACTTAACTAACCTGTATCGTAATTGACTATTTGCATGCGATCTTCATTTGTATACATAATGCTACACGACGACTTTTCTCGTTTGATGCAAATAGCGTAATTGAGATTGTTCTAAAAAAGATGATATTGTTAATTATTACCATTTTATGTAAGGAGTGATATTTACAAACAGTACAATAAATAGGTGTTAAAAATATTTCAAATCCAATCAAATTTATAATGTTTCAAAGTATTAAAATAATTTTTGTACCGACTTACTATTTTTGTATTTAATGCACAGAGTACATACAATTTTGTTTTTTTGGAAGAAATATTCCATTTTTCGAACTGATCTCGGAAACGATATATGTATCTGTATACGTACAATGGAAATGAAACCGTACCAAGTAACTTGGGTGGTATGAATTTACTGCATATGATATGTTTTTGTAGTTAAAAGATTCTATGTAGCCATGTGGGTCATGAAAGTATTGCAGGCATCCGGTGGGCGCGACTAAGAAATCCGATTTTGATAGTTGCGTTACCTTAAATAAATCAAAGGAAATATTTTAATTTTTTATAATGCATAGAGACATGATTTTACTAAATAAAGACTCCGATAAAAATATTTAGGTTTATGTTTAGATCATTACCACAACGCAGAATACTGCCTAAGGTAAAAAATTGTTAACAATTAAACAAAGTACTTTTTATTTTAAAGAACAAATGTCATTACTGATATTATAGGATTAACTTATTACGTCGAGGACCACGGGTATGCGAGCCTAGTATCAGATAAGCTGTTTAAGCCAAAACATGGTCCGCAGCATTTGCATCAACATAAAATACTTATAAGTTTATTTTAGTGTCGCTTTATTTAATCTCACGCTTTGTAAAGAGTAGGCACTCGTGTGCGTATAATGCAGTTAAACAAAGATATTTTTTATTACTGTGCATAACGTTTTTTATTACTCCGATAACAGACATTTTAAAATATTTAATTACTATAGTTGGCACTAAACGAATGCAGCAATTAAATGTAATTGTCACGTTATTAATTTCTTATTTATATAACCAAACTTAATTTTTTAACTCTCAACAAAATAAATAATGTTTACTAATTATACGCACCTTTATTGAAAAAAGTCGACTCTCTGCAGTTATCGTTTGAATCGTTAAATGAATGGGACCATCTGTATGACCTACTTCAATGTATACTGAAAAATATTTTTAAAAAGCATTAGAGCAAAACAATATTATTAATATTTGCTTAAAAAATATCTAATTATATTATTTTGCCAGTTCAGATAACTAACATTCAGTATTATCATTGCTGTTCGTTTAAAACCGCAGTGGGGCGATTTGGTGTGACGTCATATGAATTAATTGACCGCAAAAGTGTCTGTGGATTTTGTTGTATTATGCCGCAATTCGCTTCATAACTTCTATCTATCTTATTTTATTAAAAAGAAAAAATGCATTACAGTGTTGGCCGGTATTTACTCCACATAATATGGGTATGATGTTATTGTTGTTCTGTCCGGAAATAACAAATTGATCCTGTTCACAAGAGCCTGCAGTAGGTGGCAGAAGCTGCTGGATAAAAATACTACTTAGATCAAGATATAAATACACAACATAAAACACAAATACTTGAGTTGTATTAATTTATAAAATGTTTATGCTTGTAATTTTGGATGGTTCATTTATACATTTTAATTAATATGCATATGTGCCAATCTATAGCAATAAACTTTAGCTAAAAGGAACTTCAATAAACACAGAGAAATACATGTTAAATGTCAGTCAATTTAGTTATCAAATGCTATTAATAATAAGTACGCTTAAAAGATTTACCTCAAAATTAGTAAAATCTAGACGAATTTGCTCAATATTTTGTGACGTTTTATTCACAATAAGAGTACAAGATAATCGGGTTGTACCCACTGAAGGAAATTCTGGATTAGTAAACCAACTAATGCTTGCAGAAGATTGTCCATTACATGAAAATTGTACTGAAATATAAAGATATTTTAATCCGATTTTTAAAAATTATTAATACAACAAATCGAAATATGTTTTTATAACGACTATTCATTGCACAGAAAAATGCTTCAGTACGAATTGAGTAGAGCATTTACAATAAAACATGTGAGAGGCCTGCTAAGAATGATGATACGTTAAAATTAAAACAGATGATTTTTAATCGTAGCCTTAGTAATTTTACAGTAATATATGAAAACTACTGTAAGGGGTCCGAAATAGGCTATGCGGTTGAACCTACCTTGTTGGTGTCAGACTCAATGCATCAGGTACCTTAAAGTATTTAAAAGAAATTCATGCAAAATATTATTACATCGTTGTTTTATGTACTTATGTATAAATAACTAATGACAATGTAAAATTACATACTGACACAGCAGGTTCCGTAACCGTCCGCACAGGTACCCATTGAAGAACCACCAGCAGACAGGCAATCGTATTCATGAAGACATCTTCCTTCTAATCCACTTGTGGATTTACATACCACGTGGTTAAATTTAACAACTTCAAATACTTTTAAAAACCTTAATCCAGAATTTTCTTTTGTGCTTATTCGTTTATTTCCTCTTGTCCTTATTATTGTAGTTTTAGTTTTATTAATTTGACTTTTAGGATCAGCAGTTTGCATATAATTGTCGCTGTAGTAAATACCTGAAAATGTATGCGTCTTATTATTTGTAAATGTGTGATTATTTGATATTCATTTAATTCCTCCTTAAAAATGCCTAAAATATTCATACCTGTAGACGAACTATGATTCGAGTTATCAATTGTTCTCCTGTTAAATATGTTGTTGTAATCATTTTGTGTGTTTGTAATATTGGTATATAATGGCGTATAATTGCTACGACTTGTAAAGTTGATGTTAGGATTTGTATTCAACTCTTTAGTTGCTGAGTGCCACTGTACGGTATTAATGGTTGCTATCACCAACATAAAAATCAGGATTAATTCTTTGTGAAGCATTTTTTATTTTTTAAAGTGTACCAGGGAGCTCTGACAAAGACACACTGGAGCAAAACTCAGTTGTATAGGGTCTGTTGTTGGTATTTTGAGGACAACGTGACGGATCTAATTAGATATCTAGGAACCGTCACGCTCTACACATTTGGACTACATGCTCTACATGCTCTTAATTCCCATTACAATCAAATCACTGTACGTATTCAACAGTTATTAATATGTTCTATGTTAATTTTCACAAATTAATGATTGTTTTACGAATTCGTATTAAGAGTATTTTGAATGAATGATAAAATAACAACAAAGTTTTGCCCAACAAATCATTTATTTTAACGTTTTTTATTATTAGCAGTGTTTAAATCGAAAACTTATCTCATAGAAGTAAAAAAGTCACGATTGCACACGATAAATATGATTTTATGTTTTGCTGCATACCTATTATTACATTGGTATTGTATGACAAGTTTATCTTGTTGAATTTATCTTATATTTTTTAAAAACAGGTACCTAGTTTTAATTGAACTGGTTTTTTAACTTACTTTGTACAACATTCGATTAATTGCTGTGGTATGTCGATACATATATGTTTATATGATAAGTGTGAAGACGGTATCCGAAATTAATCATCCGAAATACCAATGCCACGTGTAACATCTATCTATATATAGGGTGTAGGTAACCAAGTTCTCAAAGCTCAGAACACTCCTATACCGGTGAAAAAAGGCGGAAGGTTAATGACTGGAACAATTTAATTTCATATTATTAATTTTAACTGTCTGTGAAAGCAGTAATATAATTCTGTTTCAATTTGAAGAAAATGCCTACAGTCATATCACAAGACTAATGAGACTTACCATTTTATGTTTTCGCGCTTGTGTAAAATTTAAAAATCTTCAGTAGCCATACTATTGTGAACATAACATCTACCAACAAGAGAATGTCGTGCTAGTTACGATAAATTATAAAAGAATATTTTCGCAGCATTTCAAAGATATTACTGATTTTTTTAATAAGTAGATGAACCAAACATAACACAAGAATTTTTAAATTAAAATAAAATTTGAAATTTTCAACTGTAAACGTTACATAGATTGTCCTTTGAAATTAAAAGCAATTAATTATATCGTTGGACGGATTTAGGCCATGGAATGTTTTTACCGGACAGCCGCGCCTTACTAACTGGTTCAACATAATCGTTTTATGCAACTCGAATTGTATACTATAATAAATATATATTTTTCAAACCAATACGAAAATCATACTCAAGTGCAAATATTTATAGAGTAAAAACACCAATTTCTTTTTTAATGAAATATTATGTTTTGATTAAAAAAATGCTAATCCGTACTATGTATTGCTATACCTAAGTGGGTTTGTCCAAGTCTAGGTTTAACCGTGGTTGTTTGCGAAAGCGTTTCCGTGGTTCCGGCGAAAGGCGCAGAGAGGTACACCGTCGGTTTTTAGATTAAGTTTATGCATGCATTTAAGATATGAGTTGAGATGCCTGGGGGAGGCCTTTGCCCAGCAGTGGGCGTCTGTCGGCTGAATTGATTGATTGATGCACTTAAGTGTTTTGTGTTATTTCAATAATAGTCTTTAGGGATTTTTTTCGAAGAAAATACCCTATTGTGTCCACTCGTCCATCAGTCCGTTTGTATGTGTTCTCCGTGTTTGACATGTTTGTCATCATTTTGACATTTTGTTGTGACGTCATACAAATAGCATAGAAAAATTAAATATTTTTTTAATTAAAATGTGGGAATTTATTATGAGTCATTAAATACGCTGTACGTGGTAGAGCCATGCTTCGGCACGAATGGGCCGGCTCGACCGGTGTGATACCAAGGCCTCACTCTGAAACCA
>DWHU01001597.1:0-11963 GCA_018247975.1 Parides photinus | reverse complement strand
AGAGGTTTAGTTAAGAGTTTTATTAAAGAAGATTTTTATTTCATTTTAATTTAGTCCACACCCTCGCAATTATAAATATACTTCAACTACAAACAACTCATACTTGTGCGTCCATTTGTATTGGTTCAAAACAATGTGCTAACTGTATATTATTTTATAGTTATACGTTCTAAAGGCGACTGGTTTTCAAACTTTTAAGACTTGTCTATTTTTTTTTGATATATTATTGATATTTTTAATAACAAAGCGGCGACGTCTAAGTTTGTAAGTATGGTCGTAATAAATTGGAAATTTTTGATAGGGAATCCATCGCGGGCGATAATGGAAGTGGTAATGCTTTAACTACAGAGAATGGAATATATTTTCTTAATAAAAGGCGTCATTTTAAAAACCTCATTATAATACAACATTATCAGCCTGCGGCAGTCCACTGCTGGTCATAGGCTTCTCCTCTCTCTAGCATCAGTTGCTACCAGCCGCCTTACGCAGTTCGTCGCTCCATCTAGCCGGTGGGCGCGTTGTACTACGATTTCCTAAACGCGGTCTCCACTCCAAGACACGTCTACTACTGCGGTGGTCTCGTCAGACGTGACCAACCCATTACCACTTAAAGTTACATATCCGAAAGGCTATATCGATAACCCTAGTTCTCTGGCGGATTACTCCGTTTAGAATTCTATCCACCAGAGAAACGCCGAGCATATCTCTCTGCATAGCCTTGGTCTTGCTACCTTGAGCTTATGGAGTAGTCGCACTGCCAGTGCCCACGTTTCAGCGCCGTAAGTAATTATAAGTAGCACGTATTGGTCGAAGACTTTCGTCTTCAGGCTTTAGGGTATAGGCGACAAGACGATATTATAACACTTACTTTCTATTAAGTTCCATTTGATTTTCCAGGTGCTTATTCATCTCGGACAGTTCCTCCTCTTTTGTTGATATCATCCTTGAAAAAATAAATGAATTAATTAATACTAATTTAATAAAATATACGGACGATATTCTATATTTAAAGAATATTTCCAGCGACTCTGACTTATCGAAGACATCATTTCCAAAACTATTGTTGTTATTACAGAGGTGTTTGTTTCCTTCCGAAAACTAAATCCTGATATCTGAAGAAGATTAAACTAGTTTATAAGTCAGATACGTACTTGTGACTAAGTTCCGTTCTGGATGCGAGCATTGTTTGCAGACGTGACACCATGCTATGAGTTTCGTTTAAAGATTTTTGCAGGTGCTCCACTTGAAGTCTGAAATAAATATAATAGTTCCGTTTCCGATATAATGATCCAAAGTTGTCGGGGATCAAGATTCACTACCGGTTGATGTGTGAGAGAAGAAAAGTAGAGATCACATTTTTATCTACAATGGAGTACCACGCTTCAATATCAATGTAACAATGATACTGTGGAAAGCTACAATTCTTAGTTTCTCGTATTTTTTTTATTCGTTGAAGCGGCTAGGCAGCAAGAAGTTTACCTAATGATAAATGTTAAGTCTGGCAACTGTAACGCTAGTCAGAATGATAGACACAACATCGGATATTATCGCCGTAAGACGCAATATGACAGATCTTCTTTTCTTTTTCTTTTTTAGCATTCTCTGCTTTCCCACTACAGGGACACGGCTTTCTCTCATAATGAGAAAGTATTTGGCCTTAATCCACGACACTGGCCAAGTGCGTGTTGGCGGATAAAGCCAGCGATATTTAATGTCTTAAAGCGCACATAACTCAGAATAGTCATCGGTGCGCGCCGGATTCGATCTCGCGACCTCCGAATCGAAGGCCGAAGTCCCAAACGACTCGGCTAACACTGCTCTTGAAAGATCTTGTTATCTCAAAATTTTAGACGAAAAACTTATAAACCCTGAAAACAATGTCGTTTACTTACTACAATTTGGTGGTAGAATTCCGCGAATGTTTGCTTCAGAATTACTTAAGGCTTAAAATTATATTATGTAAGGTGTTTCTTATCTATAACGCAAGACAAAATTGAATAAGAAAAACTTTTTTATTAAACGAGACGAGTGATACGTTTACCTGATGAAAAATTTTATGCCTACCCATAACCTATATGAACGACCATATTGCGCTCATCGCCTTGAGACATAAGATGTTGTCTCGTTAACCGAAACACAGTGCTTTATAACATGAGGGATATTCATATTTTATAACATTGTGTCTGATTCGAATCAGGGATCTACACAGAGATTGTAGAAAGTTTGTGAATGAGTCATACTTAAGTTCTTCACGTTGTGTTTTTAGTAAATTTTCCTCCCAGTCTCGTCGTTTTGCCTCCCGGTTGTGGATGTCTTGCATCCTTTGTAAGTCAATCGCTAGACATCGCTTCTCGCAAACCAACTGGATATTACGACGTTCCGACGCAACCTGGTATGAAGGGTATATATTAACTTTTTATTACATAGAGAAATATATTTTTTTCTTATTACTAAGACATGGAGAATCATCGAAACAAACCAGCGAATCGGGGGTCGCGGATTCGAATCCAGGCGCATCAATGACTTTTCGAGTTACGTGTGCTTTAAGAAATTAAATATAACTGGCATTTCCAAGGAGGGTTAGCGTCAGACAGGCGTCCGGCTGTAAAAAAACCATTGCCAATAACTTCAGCAGTGTGTTTAGCATAGATGGAGACTGACACACTGCCCCAACCCCAACAAATAAATTGGGAAAATGGGAAAAGAAAAAAAAAACTGGGACATGGAGACTTCTCTTACTGGGAGAGCTCGAAAGCTGTTGTTTCATATAATGTACATACAAACATACATTTTGGTTTCCTCAACAATAATTTTTCTTATTTTTAAGGTCGGTAGGATCGAACCCACACCGCAATGATATGTTTAGCCTTTACGACTATAAACATTCCCTTTCGATCTGAGACATGTTTTTGTCTATTCCTAGAAAAATGTAAATAACATCGTTTACCAACTCCTGGAACATCGCCTCCAGCCGCTCCTCGGCCAAAGTTAGTTTCGGATCGATAGACTTTAAGTTGTCCTTTTGTTGCTTTAAATAGTTTTCGTTCGCGTTCTCCAGAATTTTATTGTCTCTGAAAAACACGCTTTATATACATCGGAACTTTGTTTTCATCATTTGATGTAATATTAAGTGATAATGACGCCGAAATAGGAATAGTCCGCAACATATATTAACTCTACCACCTAGTTTTTGACTGTCTTTAAGATCACTAGTATGATATGATAATGAATAAAAAAATTTGACTTTCACTTTGACATGACCCTCGTATGTTAACTACCGGAATACAGTGATATTATACTGATAGTGAATGTTCCAAAAAAGACGTACATAGTTAAAAACCAAGGATTCGAATTAGAAGCTACTAGGCAATGAAATATTGAAATAAGCCACAATGGTGATAATCGGGATCATAGGTTAATATAGAACTTATAACGCACCTTTTTGGGTCGAAGAGTTATTAAATAAATTAACCTAACTTTGAAGAATACTCGAATAGAGCTGAAAATCTATTTGCAACGACTATATCAAGAACAGGTCAATGAGCTGAAACGATGATGATGAACCTCACCTTAATGTTTTATTCAACAGTACTCCCTTTTCAACCAACTCCGCATCCAAGCTTCTTATATGTTCCAACATATCTGAAACTTTTTCATTGCATTTCTCTTTAACATCATCTAACTCCATTCTGAAATTCTTTTCTGTGTCTTCCCTTACTTTTGAAAGATTTTGTTGAAGCTGCGATATAACACCTAAAAATTTTCTGTATCAAGTAGAATAAGATTTATACTGATGGTAGGTCTCTGCTGCTCTTGACCGGCGATTTCAATACAGTATCTATTTTTATTCCCAAATAGTAATGTCTAAACGTTACTGTATTTCGATATAAAAGGCTAGAGAAAGTATTAAGATGAAAGGACGTAATATTTTAACTAACGCTACTCTATTTTTCAATCTTCACTGTAGATTTTTCTGAATTTCTCACCTGTTAGTTCCGCAATTTTCTTATACGCTTCGTTCTTTTGTGCTGATACAACATCAAACAGTTGCAGAGCTTCGGCAACCTAATTTAAAAAAAAGCCTTTTACAGTAAACGCTTATTTTAATTATAGTTAACTGTTTATCTGTTATATTACATTTAATAAGAATCAATAACAGCATTTTTGCAGGGTGATCCATACAAACCTTCGATTTAGCTTCTACCTCTTTCTTTATTTTATTAACACTTTCCTTCTGACATGCAATTAACCGTTGTTTTATATCTTCGTTACTCTTTTGCTCTGCAGCTAAATTAATTTTAAACTCTTCTAAAATTTTCTCGGATTCTTTTATTTTAATTTCTAAATCTTTACCCCGTTCTTTATACGATTGTATTTCTTTTTGCGAATTCTTCAACTCTGTTTTCACAATTTCGTGTTCCTTTTCTAATTTCTTGTATTTTGTTTCCAATTCAACGTAGTCCGTTAAAGAAGTCTCTAGCTTGAGCTCTAAACTTCTTTTATCGTCAACACTAGTCTGGTAAAATGTTATTATGGTTAGTTATTGTAAGAAACTAAACATTTAAATGGTAAAATACTCACATCTCTCGCTCTCCTGTTATCGTAAATTTGATAAGTTTTTAGTTCTTTATCAAGCGCATCTATTGTTTTTTGCGATGTTTGCCATAGAACGTGTAAAGAATCTCGTTCCTGTAAAACAAAACGTTTTTTTAAAAATTGTTAATACAAACTCTTTTTTTTTTATTTACGTTTGATTTCAACGCGAGACAATTCACTAAAATATTTACGTATGATTTAATACGGAATAGAGATAATTTTATTATAATCTTTTGATTTTATCACAACTTGGCCAAGTTTATGTATACAGTAGATATTTCTATTTTAAAACTACAAACTAAAACTACTAAAGAAAATTACTTACCGGTTCAGAAAATCTACAACCAAATTGTTAATTAATGTAACGGAGTGAAACAGGCCGTTGGACTAATCAGCCCGCATTTTTAACTTAAGTATTTCCGTTCGTAAAAAAAAATAAGGTCTGATAACTAAAATCAAGGACTGTGATTATGAGTCCTACGTATGCGGGTAATGAAAACACCTGTATATTACCCCGCAAATTGATTAATAACAATTATAACTCATAATGAAAGTTAAGGTTAAATCTATTTAAGTTTCATTAAAACAGCATTAAAGTTATTTTTATGACTGCTTGCAAAATATTTTCGTAATGAAAGTGTGGTCGGAAGCCACATACTAAATGATGCGTTTATTGAAAAAGTATAGGGTAAAAAAATATCGTACGAAAAGTTAAATTACTAATATTTATAGACACGTTAAACAGATAACATTTAAAAATATACTACCTTAGTTAGTAAAACAACTTGTTTTCTTAAATCTTCGAGTTCTTTGTCATGACTGCTGTCCTGCTGGGCATGTTGAAGTTTTTCATTTAGGAGTATTCCCACTTGATTAGAAAGTTTTTGATTATCGGCAATAAGAGTTTTAATTTCTTGTTCCACAATTATATGATTTTGCTATAAAAATAAAAATTCTACATTACACAAGGCTAAATAAAACAACAAATGTAAATGAATATATATAAAATACTCTATAGAATTCGACTTCAGACTGCAAATCTTCGAAGTTATTGTCTTCCATAACAAGGGTTTACAGTAACAGTTAATAAAAAAAAACAAAAAGATTTTGGAATAATTTTTTACGTAAATTTTGTATTTTTAGTATAAATGATTTAAAGGTATTGAAATAAATTAAACTATCATATAACTAAGCCACGATAACATTTTGTTTACATTTCCCGCTACCAAGTGTCAACTTTGGTTGCTATGGAATACAAGTTCAGTTTCAAAATTATTTTGATGCTTTATTAATATTCATCATGATTAATAACTAAAAGTACTTTATATTTCATAACATTGCATTATTAATGAATATATGTTATAAAATCGAAATATCACTATGAAACGTTGGGATAAAAAATATCTTAATAATTTTGCTGCGACATGCAGTTTTCCAACGAAATCTTAGTTGTCATTGATACAAAATACTGTCAAATAATCCGAAAATTTTTTCGACTCGAATAATCACACACAAAAACAATTCGAAAATGATAACTTTAATTTTTTTTAAACAATGGTAGAAATAAAGTAATTAGTGTTAAGTATGGGCAGGTGTGTTATAATTTAAATCACAGAAATACGAAACTAATCTAAAATATTAAATTTTTTTTGTTACTTAGATTATTTATTGTTTCAGTTTATATTTTGATATTAGAGAAGATCAGTGGCCACTCATTTATGACGACAAGTATAATGTATCGGTTATGGGTCTTGAAAAATTTCATATATTCGACGCAAAAAAGTGGCGCAATATCATACAGGTTCAATAATTAATAAAAAATAATGATATTGTTTTTATTCTTCCATGTAGTGATAATAGGAAAATTTGTATTTACTTTGCATTGATTTATAGCTTCTTACCTGATCAAAACCTTTTAACCTGTTAATTGCAAAGGCACACTAGAAAACTTGCCTAGTCAAAATAATATGTTGAATTATAATGAAAATGACTATGATATGAGAATGAACAATATAGTACACAATAAAACGGTAAAAGTAAAAATGTCTGTATGGTTAACAAAAATGTTCTCTTAGATAAATAATATGTTCATCTGTAACATTCACTGCAGCACACTTACTTTTTTAATACTTACTAACAAACTGTATTCTATTTTAGCATTTAGAAGATGCAAATTTTATTACAAAAGAATGTTTAGTGCAACCAGTAGAAGCCACAAAGCATGATCTGTTAGTTGTCCATACTAAGAGGTATCTTAAGTCACTCAAGGTAATCTATAATAAAATTGTAAGTAAAAGGTAATATCTAAAATTAACATTTTACATGTATAATTTTTATTTGCCGAAATGTAATAAGATTTACATATTATTGATGTTGTATGTTATTAAGTATTAGATGTTTGAAAATAGTGTTGAAACTGTGTTGTATAAACAAAATTGAGCTAGGAATTGTTGTTTTGAAAATATTATTAAGAATAATATATTGTTTACAGTGGAGTCCTAAAGTAGCTGTGATTGCGGAAGTGCCAGTTGTGGCCTGCTTGCCTAACATTCTTGTGCAATATGCCTATTTGAGACCAATGAGGTGTGTTGTTTTCATGTACAATGAATTGACACTTGACCACAATTGAGCATGTTGTAAAGTAATGATGAAAATGAGGATGCTGAACTTTTTCACCCAGCATCCTTCTAGGCGGTTCCTAAGTGTTGAAGACCAAATGTTTCTGGTGGGAAGTGCAGATGTCTTGTCAGTGGTTCCATTGATTTGCTGCACCCAGCAAAGTCCTTTTCTTAGTAGTAGCGGGGTTGACTATGATTTTAATTGTAAATAAAAATGAATAACAGCTTTTGTGTGATTCCTTTAATCAAGTTATTATGTTATACAGATTGCAGACTGGGGGTTCAGTTTTGGCTGGAAAATTAGCATTAGAACGTGGATGGGCGATAAATGTTGGGGGTGGTTTTCATCACTGCAGCTCTGATAAAGGAGGAGGTTTTTGTCCATATGCTGATATAACACTACTACTCCGTTTCCTTATAGATAATCAAATGATACAAAATGCTATGATTGTGGATTTGGATGCGCATCAGGTAATATTATATGCATCAGATAATATGATAACCTAACTGCTCTGTTATAATGTCGCCATCACCATAAATAAAAACAAAATAACTCATGTCTATTCAGGGCAATGGGTATCAACGTGACTTCCTCGGTGTGCCAGAAGTATATATAATGGACATGTATAACCGACACATATACCCTAAAGATAAGCAAGCCAAGCAAGCTATTCGCAAGAAGGTTGAGCTCGATAATCGGGTTGGGGATTCGGAGTACTTGACCAAACTGCAGAAGTGAGTATGATTATTTAAGATTTTTTTTTGTGTACTATTGCTTTGGGGCTAGAAAGATATTTGGTAGCAATAGAAATGCCATGCTTTTTAACAACAAAATTAATGAGACATCCTCATCTGTTCCTAAAGAGTCTAGTAGTGATTGTTTTTATTTTTTTTTTTGTTATTTGGACATTTCAATTTTTAAATCACTATTGTACATGTGCTTACTCATATATGTTTTAAATAAACGAAGTAATTTTTGTACACTGGTTGACATTAGATGTTGCCAGGTTGGTATGTATCTAGAGTCTTAAGTCTTAATAAGTCACCTGCCTTCCCAATGTCTGGGGAGGCAGGAGAGTTATATAAAATCGTACAAATTGGCCTGCGACGAAGACTGATCATATTTAGTGTATTTATTTAAGTAGTTTTAATTTAAGTTGTACTATGGGGGTGATGTGGTCATTTAATGATCAAACCCTCCATAAAATTAATGAAAATAAAGTCACCTGCAGCGATGATAGTACTTGTGATAGGCCTTTACTTTGCAATAGAATTATCTTGATGATAATAGTCTTAAACAAAGCGACATCGTACTGCTTTATTAGCACAAACTGAATTTTTTGCAGGAATTTACAAGCTGCATTGAAAGACTTTAAGCCCGACATCTTAGTGTACAACGCGGGTACAGACATACTCGATTCAGATCCACTCGGTCACTTGAACATAAGCGAGGAAGTGAGTACGGTTTTCTTTTACACATGGGTACTATGATATAATACTTCATTATTTTACAAGGATATAAATAAGACATTCGAGAAATATGTTATTGTTGTACGTAAATAAGTGTTTTTTAATTAATCACCCTATGTCTACAAATTTTTACAATATAACATTAAAATTTTATTAAAAGAGCAGTAGTATCTACATAAACGGTCTCAGACAACGGAGACTGTTCAAGTACCGCAGCTCCTTTTTCTGCAACTAAACAGTATTGTGAAAATATAACTTGTTCCTTTTTAAAGGGCATTGTAGCTAGTGATATCAGTGGAGTAACGAGACTCAACACCTTATGTCTTAAGGCGACGATAACTATATAATATATACTTAACTAGCACCGCATTATTATGAGCCGGTATAACAGGTCTCACCTTCCATTAGGCGACGGTCTCGTTCGTTACGTCTTTATGACTATTCAAAAAATAACTGAGCAAAGTAAAATGATTATGTAAACAATTTAAACTTTTCAGGGTATTATCAAAAGGGATCAATTTGTTTTTGAGCAGTGCAAGGAGAACAACATTCCCATTGTAATGTTAACGAGCGGTGGTTACCTACGGAAAACTGCCAAAATTATAGCCGACTCCATAATTAATTTAGAGAGGAAGGAATTGATAAAAGGAAGTAAAATAACTACTGTCGATGAGTAAAATAGAAATACAGTGTTAAATTGTAGGTAAATTTTATCAGAACTTAAAACTTATAGATAATTTGTTTGTGAAAAGAATGATAAAAACCTGTCAAATGTCTCAATGACAGACTTGTAACATGGCAATACTAATTTGATAGCAATTTCACTTTAAGTGGAAATTTTCGGTATAGCAACCCGCTAATTAGTTTGCAGAGGAGCTAAATAAAAATCAGTCAGACTGATCTAAATGTGCATAGCAACAATTATTTAATTTTTGTTTCACTCTTAGTGGAATTTTTAGGATCATATCCTCATAGATTATTTGGAGAAGTAAAGGCTTGATAAAAGGCCCGAGAATGACTGACATAAATGTATAACATAGCAACACTTAGTGTTTTAATTGTTGTTTCACTCATAGTGAAAGTTTTCGGGATGCAACCTCATAGTGATAAAGTTTCGATCTCATAGTGCTGTTGGTATTTATTTATAAAAGGTTTTTTTTATTTACGTACTGATTTTCCTAGTCATATAATTTACATATTTTTTATTTACATTTAAAGCGACGTTACAATTATTTAAATAAATTTTTTTGAAACAGATTTATTGAATTTATTTTTAATTCTTATGTTTTAATATTATTTTCATAATGTGGACGGTGGAGGTCACGGGACAAATCGTTGTGGAGATCTTTGAGGTGACCAATGTCCAGCATTAAATTATTGAATGCACCACGACCGTGAAAAACGGTCTGTCGATGTAATATTGAAAAGTCATCTATTGAACAATTTAAAGTATTTCAAGAAATGTAAAGATAATCCAATTCGTTACCTTAAAGTATGTTTGTTTAGTAGGAATAGAATAAAAGAGATTAAAAGTAAATAATTTTATTGCGCCGAAAAAAACTTCGTGTTACGTAAAAAGTGATTAATTATGAATTCTAAAAAAATCGTCTATGCTAAAAATAATCGTGCGTTGTAAAAGATATTTCATGAGTAATTTATCTGGTGGTAGTGTTGAACTGTGTATAATATTCATCGGTAGGAGTGTTGTTGTAAACCACTTCTTTGAAGTATTTCTCCTTCTCTTTCTGCTGCATTGCCATCAGATGATTTTCCTCCATCAGTTGTTTAGCGATATCTCTGCGGAAGGAAACGTTTTAAGTCTCTATCGGTACGGAGTGGAAAATTTCGACAATATCACCTAAATGTGAATGTATTGATAGAAGTCGGCCATACTTTTGAAGAATAGTATTTCTGTCAGAATACAAGGATTGAAAGCTCGAGGTGCTTAAGTCATGATCTATTACCAAAACCTTTCTTTGACGTGTGTTGTGAAGTACTAGAATATCTTATTAAACAATAGATATACTGATGGCCATGACGTTATAGTTTAATCGAATATTTGCCTGAATATTAGATATAAACCAGTTCGTAGTTTTATTTTAATTGATAAGTACCTTCTTATTCTCTTATCCTGAATGTCTTGTCGTGCGACTTCCCGCTGTATGGATTTCGCCAATGCTTGCCACTCGGCCTCCATTTTTTCCTCTGCCTCTTTCTTCACCTGATTGGAGTATAATAAACGTTTTTGTACGTAGTGTATGTTATCTAATATAATAGTGCACAAAAATTTTTAGAAGTAAATAATATAAAGTCATTTCGCTCATTAAACGTTTTAAATTTTTTAATCATGGAAATTTTAAACTGTTCAAACTTAATATGGTATTTTTTTTGTAGCTTTTGGATAAACGAAGCCGTAAAGGCTTCATTTCGATCCCAATGTGCTTGAACTTCCGGTGACAGAAAATCTTATTAAACCGAAATGTTTCCAAGAAAAACAGGTTTTGTGAATATGTGTCACCCGCAAACCCACACTTGGATAGCAAGGTATATGAAAGGTCACAGCTCTCTTAGGCTTTGAGTTCCAGAAGTGGGAACATTGAGTGGGCTATTATTTCAGAATTTAAACGTACCTTGTTCGCAGCCATTTGTTCCTTTTGAGCCGCGTAAAACTTCTTGAGTTCTTCTTGATTCATTCCTTTATACATAAATCCGATAGCCCTAACACAAAATATTGTTTTTTAAATGTTAACAAATCTTGTTACATAATATAAAATCGATAGTATACTAATACTCGGTAACAATTTGAAAAAACTATAATGTTTATGAATGTACCTGTTCTTGCCCAAAGCACTCTTGGCGACGTCCGGGTTCTCGGTGAGCATATCGGATGTCAGGTTGTTAAACATTTCCGCAGTGTTATCTGCTTCCTCCTGCTCCTTCATGATCTGATTGATTTGCTTGCGTTCTGCAGCCTATAAATTGGTAGCCAAATATTAAAAAACAACTAATGTTTTTTTTGAATAATATTTATTTATTTCATATTTATATATGTACCTATAGTAATGAATACATGTACATATTTTTGTGTATCTAACCTAACCTTTAACTCGGAGGAAATTAATGAAATTTTCGTCTCTTCCTCTTAGCTTCTGCTTTCTTCTATTTCTCTGGTATGTATCCAAATATGTTTCAATTGTCTATGGCAGGGGTCTCCAAACTACGGCCCGCGGGCCACATCCGGCCCGCAGACAGATTTTGTCCGGCCCGCGGAGACATACT